>CAUJGJ010000005.1:1087487-1097487 GCA_963170055.1 Halisarca cf. caerulea
GGCAGAGAGGTTAATATATGCATTACCTGCTAGGAAGGAGAAGTTTCGTGGTTTAAAGGAATACAATAAATAGTGTCCCATTAGTGAATTTTGTGTGGGTTGATCATGTGCAGACTGCATGAGCTCAGACCAAATAATTTGTGATATGGTCTCTTCTTTGTCTTCTTTAAAAGTACAAAAACTTTTACATTACAGGAATACATAGGAATGTCGAAAACCAAAGTGATGAAAAGTCAGGTACCATTCATATAGAAACCCTTTTGTAGTAGAGAACGTATCGCATGCAGTGCTTCCATTTAGCTATAATATTATACAGTACCACTTAATGGCTGATAAAACTGCAAAAATAATCTAATCATAGTTCTAGAATGTATTCTGCCTTTCTCCCTGAAGAGAGCAACAGCTTGAATACGATAAACAAATTGGTGCTTGTTTTTATTAACTCCTTCATGAAACAAGCACTATAGGTATACGAACACTACAAAATTCAAAGGAGTATGAAGCACCTAAACTGACAAATCGAAGCAAAGAAGACTTTTTGTTAACAATAAAAGTGCAATTCACGATAGGTTTAAGGTGTTTTTGACTTCCTACTTGTAAATGTGTCATTTCTGTGACTCCTCGTTTTGAGGATATAGGCCGCCATTTTATGATGGTCACTTTCTTTGGAGGGCAGTGTAGTACACTGCATTTTAGACCAAAGTTGCTTTACCAGTATACTTTGAATCTGCCACTTCATTCACTGCATGGATAAAGTATTTGTAAACGAAATTTACAGTTACTTTATTCTAGTATTATGGATTTTACATAAATTATGCATAATGTAATTTTCCCCAACTATATAAACCCATCATGAATTAAGGCAATGTGCATTATGTATAGGTATACATGTTTGTTTTTTTTTCTGTAGTACTTGCTGAACCTACTCCAGGACCTGAAGAGTGCCCTTTTCCTGGCCTTCACAGTGCTTGGGCAAGACTGGTGGGAGACTTGGATGACTATCTGCATTCACTTGAAATTGATGAAAAATCCCACAGGTGGGAAAATTTTCTAAGGCGTGTTCGTGAAAAGATTTTGCCAAAACGCGCATTCCCCGCAGTTCTTCCCCCAAAGGAATTGATAGATTATTGCTGGGATTTTGACCTGTGGGATTATTTAAACTGTGATTTGTTCATCTTTATGGTAGATGAACTCTTGAAGAAGGGAAATCATTTTCCTGCTAGGAATGATTTGACCCAGGAAAAGGGAAAAAAATTATTGGAGGATAAAAGTGCATACATTAAGAAATACGAAGAAGATGTATATAAAATGCTTGAAAGGAATGAAGATCAGAATAATATTACTACTCCTCCTGCTGGTTGCTTGACAGCACAAATAAAATGCAATGATTATGAATTCACTTTGAATCGACTGATCCAACTAAAAAGATTTTTAATAGAAGTTATCGGAGTGAATGAAGTCCGTTTCAATGGCATTAGAAAAGGATGCATTGAATTCTTCTTTTTTATGGTACCAAAATATGCTGCTGATGTGGAAGCATTGCGAGCTGCACTGTCTGTGAGCAATGCTCGACTTAGCAAGGCTTGTAACCAACTTGGCATTGTGGAGTTCCATGTCTTTGTCCCTGAACCACAAGTGGTGAGTAGGAAGTGCATGATTTTGTTCTCCATCTTATCCTGTATATGTCCCTGTGTGCAATGCAGGTACTGTAGGTATATATTTGTATATAATTTGTCCGGATCCCTAGTCTGCAGCAAGTGCACACAACCTACCTGTGTATTACAATAATAGCACAATCTGTACTGGAATTCTAAAATAAATGAGTAAATGAATGCAAACAATCTCTTAAACTTTGGATGCACCTAACCAAATATTATAGGGAATTGGAAAGAGGTAAAAAACGAACGTAGACAACGATATCGATTATCCTGATAATCATGATAATAATAGTGTAAAATCCAGCAATTCTAATCTACCCTACACTAATAGAACTGTGGTTAAATAAGACAGCATAAAATTTGGGTATTATACATAATTTACCACACAAAATAACATAAAATATAATACAGAGAACGGACCACATAAAACATTAAATAAAAATCAAGTGTAAAAAGGGTTTTGAGTCCTTTGTTCGCCCATTCTTCTTTTTTTCCAATTTTATTTTAGATTGACTTGTACTTTGTTGGGTTTTACCTCATTCGACCTAAAACAGTGTCACATACTACAATGTACATGGAAATGGAATGGTTAAAAAATGGACTTATATCACCTTTTAGCGTTGGACCCTTGTATCATTATTTATTTTCTCAATAAAATTAAATTACCTTTATCAGTCAAATGTGCCTGAAATTTTGAGGAATATTATGCAGTTGTCAAATTAAAATGACTTTTCTCTTCTTTATTGCATGCCATGGTTAATATGCTTATATTACAGTCAGCTGCAGGTGTGCTGTCAGTAAAGCAAAATGCTGTCATATTTCATTTACGTTCTAGGATGATAATCTAACTTGCCAAGACATCCCACACATACTCTACAGGATTAAGATCTGCAATTTTGGCATCCTCTTACAACAGATTAAATTTGTCTTTCTCATTGCATGACGATATTTCGTGTTGAAGGTTTGCATAATGGACTAAGAAAAACGATAGTAACATTATTTCAGTGTAAGATTAATTCTGATTATTTTAATTAAAAGTAATTGGTTTCTAAAAGGCTCAGATGAAACAATGGGGTTCTGTGTCGACTAGCTGCACCCCACACTTGACCCTCTTATCAAGAACCAAAACAATTGTCCCAGAACTGATCAGATTGACCGCCCTGTACCTTTATAAAGGCCTCTTGAATGGGAATACAAGAAGGCCGGCTTAAACATAGCACTGTCATTGTAGATTGTCCAGCTACCTGTGTGAATTCATGCAATTTCGTGAAGACAGTACCTGCATTTGTGCAACATCTTCGCACTCAGTCTGTAGCACTTTCGACTCAGACAACTTTAAATCGGTGCTTCAAAACTGTACAAAC
Organism: Halisarca cf. caerulea; assembly: GCA_963170055.1. Taxonomy (NCBI): domain Eukaryota; kingdom Metazoa; phylum Porifera; class Demospongiae; order Chondrillida; family Halisarcidae; genus Halisarca; species Halisarca cf. caerulea. The sequence continues at coordinate 1,090,510 of CAUJGJ010000005.1, forward strand.
CGGCTCTTTAGCAGCAGAAAAGAAAGAGATGCTACCCAAGACAGTATGTATCATTAGTATTTCTTCTTAGACTTAGACAGGTTTTGAAATATACAGTCATACAATGTCATCTACCGGAAGAAACAGCAACCACCGACTTTCAAATAAATACAAACAATAGCAAGTGCTCACCATGTTTATTTTTATCATGTTGACAAGCTATAGAATGCTATGCCTTGCATCATATAAGTTTATCTTTCAGCTCAATTAAGTATTACTGAATCATGCAGAGTTATGCATCACAATTTGAACGATCCTTTGATCCAAACAATGCATGAACACTCCACTTTGTTTGTCCATGGCTCACATTGTCATCAAAATCCCTACTATACCTATGATTTTCTATAATTTGCCACCCTTTCATCACTCATGATCATTAAATGGTAGTACACTCTTGCTTACTATAATTAAATGGGCTTCAGTAGCATACACTCTTGATTTCATACAATATAATTTCCACTGTCCATAATTAATGCAGCATACTATTCTGTATTTGCATGAGTATGCATGTCTTATATACAATTATGAGCTGCACTATAGGCTCCATCACATGTTGATGGCAGACCTTCAGCCATATCACCCATCATTACTCAGAGTCTCATTTGTATCCCATAACATACTTCCATTTGGCTGTAAAGCAAAGTAGTAACAATTATGTATGTCATGATTTCCTGTTAACTTTCGTTTGGAGGGCAGTTTACTATACATAATTACTACTATATATTACTGATTCGATCTATACACACATGCACACATGTACGCACACCATCATCGTACATACCGGACTGTACTGCATTCAGATCAAAATTCCTTGTTTTGTGTCTTTTGGGGTCATCAAACACAGTTACATAAAATAGTATACTTCCAGGAATTTAAGTAATTAAGGCATAGTGCTGTCTTTGCAAATATACTAACTGTTTAAAAGTTGCTTTTATATGGATTCTACTAAAATGATTGAATACAATTTATCCAAAAATGTTATTTTTATTATTTCGAATGTATTCTTTATATGTAACATATTGTATACAATAGCACTAAATGCATGGTCCCATGCATTTCTAAAATCCCACCATATACCGTGGACACAGACCTAAGTCAGTTGAAGAGAGTCAGGCAGCTTATATATTTGTCTCCATCACTAATGTTCAACTAAATGTATATATTCACTCAGGATGCACTACCTTTTACCCCAAAAAACCTTCCAGTTGGCAAGGTTATGGATATACAGCCCTCTATATACATAGAAAAATTCCTCATGCACTACATGTGTACACTATGGACATAGCCATGTAGTGCATGAGAAGTAGTGCCAAAGGGCAATCCATAATTATTTTAATTGTACAAAAACAGCACACATGCATAGATATTTCTATGTGAGTATGCATGCAGGGTATGGTGATAAGTGTCCACTTCATGAGCAGTACTGTTACAATGGCTTAAGTCTTAGTACAATCTCTGAGATTACAGAATATTACTATGCCCACTCTCATTATATGCAGCATTCCCCAGATAGTCAGCAATTTCTTGAGGAAGACATGGATCTGTTGCAGCTTGTAACACCCACAATGACATCGGAAAAAGAAATATGGCAAAAGGAGGAAGAAGAAAGAAGGTGGAAAGAGGAAGAAGAAAGAAGGCAGAAAGAGGAAGAAGAAAGAAGGCAGAAAGAGGAAGAAGAAAGAAGGCAGAAAGAGGAAGAAGAAAGAAGGCAGAAAGAGGAAGAAGAAAGAAGGCAGAAAGAGGAAGAAGAGACAAGGCAGAAAGAGGAAGATGAAAGAAGGTTTAAAGCGGAAGTAGAAAGAAGACGAAAACAGGAAGAAGAAAGAATGCGGAAAGAGGAAGAAGAAAGAAGGCGGAAAGAGGAAGAAAAGGCCTTTAGAAACCTTGCCAAGCATGTGAAGAAGTGTTCTGAAGAAGCTGGCATAGTTACATCTCATCGTAATTATGGTTCTAGAAGAATGCATCAGTCAGCTGATGAATTTGAGGCCATCTTCACTACAGCAGCATATATACTATTTGGTACTGTTGGTGCAGCTGGTGTACTCACTCTGGCTACTGGTGGTTTGGCTGCAGCACTCTTAGGTGTTGGAGTTGGTGGTGGAGTGGCAGCTTTAATCTATTATATAACCAAAGAAATTTCAAGAAATAATCGATTAATGGAAACTGATGCTTGGATAATGAGTGACAGAGAAAATTTCAAAAAACTCTTGACAGCTTCTACTGTGCTGGAGAGAGCATTGAATGAGTTGGAACGTCTAAATATCTATACGTATCAGGCAAATATATACCTTAGGGAACATTGTGGTTTTTCTGAAGAATCTGATATCAGCATTGATTACTTAAAGGAGCTACAGCATAGTCTCACGAGAACACTAGACATAGTTCGCAAAAAAGGACTTGCATCTGGAAACCAAGAAGCCATAAAACGTGCAACTGAAGAAGTAGAGAAGCGTATTAAAGAGTTTTTAGAGGGTGACCAGCATGCAACTGGATGGTGGGATGCTACACACTACACCGACACTCAAGGTATTGGACGAGTGGGCGGTGAAGTATTTTGGAGTAGTCGCAAACGTCCTCCTGTGGGTGATCTTCTTCGAACACTTGGTGAAGCTATCACTAATGATGATGAAATGGGTCCTATTAAGAAGATGGGGAAGCTTTATGACAGTTGTTAACTACTAGTAAACACTTTAAACATTGGCAATGTAAAATTTGTATGACCAGCTAAAACAGAAAATTAGTATAAAGCAAGCTAGCCTCGTTTACATACAAAGTACTGTGGTAATGATATGGACGTATGTTATCTGTTTGAGGAACAGAATAGAGTAGTAGTATTATAATTGAATATAATTAATAATGATATTAATGAGTGATATTAAGCACAATATTATATTAGTTATTTTTACTAGGTGAAAGACAGCCAAAGGTTATCTTTTCCCCTAGTTTGTTGTGAGGGTACTACCATAATATAATTAGAAGGTAAAGTAGTTATGAAGAAGTATGGTTCTTCAATACTGTATACATAATGGTTCGTATGCTTTTACATGAACACTACTTCCCCCCACACCTATGCACACACACACACACACACACACACATGCACATACATATATACATACATACATACACACACACACACACACACACACACACACATACACACACACACACACGCACGCACGCACACACACACACACACACACACACATGCACATACATACATACATACACACACACACACACACACACACACACACACACACACACACACACACACACACACACACACACACACACGCATCACTGGCGTAGGAACCAGGGGGGGGGGCTGCAGCACCCCTGTAAATTGCACATGGGGGGGCTGAGTCCCCCCTTTGAAGTAGCCGACTTACAATGGTAACTTGAGTCAGAGAGGAAAACTGCATATTGCTAAGAAAAACTTACAATTAAGTATGAATTGTTGCACATCTATTTAGATTTGTATCCAAAGAAGGCAAGAATATCCATTTGAACATCTGTAACTTTCGATTCTGCCAAAAGCTCATGCACTATAGCTGCATTAGATTGGCCATTTTATTTGCCTCGGCAACGTGTCAAAGAGCGCATTTCGGCATCATGCAGTCATAAGTATACTAAGTCCATTCTGTCCAGTTATTCCCTGTGTAGTTATTAGAATGCATGATAAACATCAAAGGCAAACTGCACCATGCAAGATTAAATATTTTCTTTTAAATTATCACCAATAATTTGAAGTAATACAAAATGAATTACAATCAACTAGACAAGAACAAATAGTAGACTTGATATAGACATATTTTGAATATTCACCCATGTACCCCGCTTTGCAATTAATATACATAGGTGCTGGCCTTTGAGGGCAGCCCCCCCACTGTGAAACAACTTCCTACGCCCCTGCACATATGTACATGCAGATTATACACACACTTGTATATTCATACTTGTACTTGTACTTGTATTTCTACAATTAACCATGCACCCGGCCATTTAGGGTTTAAGCCATCAGGGAACACCAAGACCAGTGGTTCTGTTGGCAACAGCATTATGATGACCCCATAAAATTACAGAGAGGGGATGCTCACCTCTGGGATTGCATGCAAGAGGATGGCAAATGGTAGGAGACTTGGATGACTATCTGCATTTCCTTGAAATTGATGAAGAATGCAATGGGCCACTGGAAAAATTTCCTAATACGTGTTTGTGCAAAGATTTCAACAAAATGCGTACTCCCCAAAGTTCTTCACCTAAGTCAGTTGGTGGATTTTCGTCAGGAGAATAACCTGTGGGATTATTTAAACTGCTATTTGTTCTTTATGGTAGATGAACTCTTGAAGAAGGGAAATAATTTTCCAATTACAAATGATGTGATCCAGGAAAGGAGAAAAAGGTGGAGGAAAAATGTGCGTACATTAAGAAATATGAAGAAGAAGTCAATACAATGCTTTAAGAGAATGAAGACCAGAAGAATATTATCACTCCTCCTGCTGGTTGCTTGACAGCACAAATGAAATGTAATGATCTCAAATTCACTTTTAATTGACTGATCAATCTTAAAAAAGATTAATAAAAGTTATTGGGAGTAATGAGGTCTGCTAAAAGAGGAAGTATTGAATTCTTCTTCTTTGTGGTACCAGAATTAGCTGTTGATGTGGAAGCATTGCGATCTGTACTGTCTGTGAGCAATGCTTGACTTAGCAAAGTTTGTGACCAACTTGACATTGTGGAAACCAATTCTTTGTCCCTGAACCACAAGTGATGAGTAGGAAGTGCAGTGATTTTGTACTACATCTGTATAATTCTGTATAATCTGTATGTATCTGTATAATTATCTATTATTCTTTTGACATCTGTATGTAGTTGTGTTGTGTCGATTATATAATATTGACTTGTAAATTGATACCAGTCTCATTCCTAGTGGCTCCTTATGGTGTTGAAAGAGAGGTATTTTAGGTCTATGTAAGCTAAATAAATATAAGCTAAGCATATTAGGATAATAGGCTTGTGTCACACACACACACACACACACACTTTTTTTTTTTTTTTTTTTTTTTTTCAACTTCATCATCATTATTAACAAAACTACGATCAGTACAAAAATTCTGGCTAAGTAAGATGATGGTAAAGGAGTCATGCTATAAGAACACACTGCCAGCATGCTTTACGAAAACATGGTACAGTCATGACAGGATGGAGTGCAACACAGTGTTCTAATGACTCGAAAAACACAAGTATACATACAGTAAATTCTGGTGTGTGTGAAAAGGAAACTGTAGGAATAACGTAATTAGCTAGCTAGATCTAAAAACCCTAAAAAAAACATTACCAAGAAAGCACATACATAGATCATAACAGAAGAAGTTATATAGAACAAATTCAGAAGTTACAAGTAGGTACATCTATGGCTTGTTTCTGCTGCACCAAATAACAAAGGAGCCAATGATGGCAACTCTGGAAACCTCCACTAGAAGCTTGTGCCAGTCCCTCTGCTTAGGCTTGCAGAGGTCCACAAGAAATCCCACAGAGTCGATGTCAACGATTCCCCTGGAGCCAACTTGGATGGTGTGGAGCCTTGCTCGGTAGCTGTTCCGTTTACATAGCTGCAGAAGATCGTGATAACGGTTGGACTTGCGGCGATGGGCATCTGCAAAATTATCCTCAAACGGGATGGTCAGTTCGATCAAGAAGACAGAACGAGTCTTATCATTCCATAAGACAAGATCAGGACGCTCATCAGTAGAGGCAATGTGGGAGGGGAAGCTGTAGTTGACTCCTGGGAGATCAGCAATGATGTTGAGGGCGGTGTGGCTGGTGAGGAACGTGTGAAGAGAGGACAGCACAGCATCGTGACGAGGGTTGAATCTACGCTGCTGGAGGGCTACTTCACATTTGTTCAAGACGTGCTTCAAAGACTGGGATGGAAAGTGGCAGAGCTTGCAGCTAGCTGAAACCTGCCCCTTGTACCAAAGGGCTAGGTTGGCGTTGGTTGGGAGGGTGTCAATTGCTGCATTGTAAGCGAATTTCATCTCCCGATCAGGGAGAGAAGAAACCGCTTCTGACCAGTAGGTGTAGTTGTCATCCTTCTGAAAGAGTCTTCCCTGTACTGGCAGGCTGAGGAGATGATCCTTGCGGGATAAATTGTCCATGTCAGAGATGGCTGTCTTGACATGGGCTTTGAGCTGACGTTTGGTGCAGGAGGGGTGTTGGGTCATCGTGCTGTATACAACTTCTGATGGCGAGAAACTTCCTCTGGTGGCTTTGCTTCTTTCCTTGCACTCAAGGAAGCGAACACAGTCATCCATGGACGAGCTGAAGAGAACATGCCTGGAAGCCTGTTGTTGTTTGTAGAAGGTGGATAGCGCTGGGAGGGCCAGTCCACCGTCTGCTTTGGGGAGATAGAGTAGCTTGGTGTTTCCTCCTTGTGGAATACTCATCCACTTTTTGAGGAACTTGTTGGCTTTGGATTCGAGCTCACGCTCTATCCAGGTGATGGGCAATTCAAGTACTCGGAAACCCCAAGCAAGGCGAGGACATATACCATCCCTGTACAGTCTCACCTTCTGCTTGGTGGTGATGGGTGAATTATCCACTCTTTCCAGGAAAGTCTGAAGCCTTCCTGAGAGTGATTCACGGTGGGAGGTGGTAAGCATCAGCTTAGTGACAGGCATTCCAAGAAAGGGAATGGTTTCATCTCCCAAAAAGGGGATTTGTTCTTCTCCAAGAGTGAGTTGGGGGTTCAAGAAACGATTGCATTGAGGGCGTCTGCTCTGAAGGGACAGTGCACGGCATTTAGGAACCTTAGGCTCCATCTGTGCCCACTTTAACCAAACTTGAGTGGCGTTAAGCATCTCTTGGCACTTTTTACTACTGCTGGCAGTGTAGGATGTATCGTCAGCATATTGTAGGGTGGACACCTGCTTGTTT
>CAUJGJ010000005.1:1101702-1187166 GCA_963170055.1 Halisarca cf. caerulea
CAGTGCATATACCAAGAGCAAGTCCTCTACAATTATCGGGGAAGAGCTCAATAGTTATTACATATGGTTACATCATCCAGAATATCCCATAGCTGAGCATTACAATGCTCATACTTATCAAGGCAATAGGACTGTATGGAAAATAAACACCAGTTCAACTACTAGTAATCTTTTACAGAAAGGACCCATTTTCACAGGTGATTTTTCACTCAGAATCTTGAAGGAAAACACAAACTCCCTTTGCAATGTAATATTGTGGTGATCAATGAAAGTTGAAATTTCAGTAGCTGTAGTAATAGCTGAAAACATTATAGGAATGATCATTTCTTCACCACAGATAAATGCACAGATTATGGGAAATACACAATGTCATGTATATCAATAGTGAAAATATGTCTATCTCAAAGTACATAGAAGCAACAATGTATAGGAGACAGGCAACACTAAAGTAATCTTTGCATAAGCACTTAATTTATCTTTGCATGCACATTCAGCTGTTCGTGGCTCACAATTCTTTCAAATTAGAGCCAGCGCATATCAACCATTCACATTGATTTGGACTTTCTATGTTACAATGAATAATACCATATAATACTGTATAAGCAGTATATATGCTACTGTTACAAATGTCCCCAAAAGCCCAACAGGAAGTCCCATTTAGCAGGTGGATTTTGCATGCAAATAATCCGTTTCCCCCAGAAATGTCCCATTAAAGAGAGAATCCCCTTTATTGGGGTTCCAATTGAGTGGCATCCACTGGATATATAGTACATATCCTTTTACATGCATACTTGGTATACATATATAGCAGGATGACAACCACATGACCATGCAACTGTACCAGGAAAAGCACAGCATCATTTATTTGTTAGCATACACCATGTGAACACCATTCTGTGGTACACTGACTAGGATGGCTCTGGTTTTCCTGCCCAATTGCCACCTTTCAAATTGCATAATAATAATTATGACTGTAAACTCTAATAGATTTTAAGTGCCATGAAGAGTGTGGTGGCACTTACATGCCCCAAGAAGCAAATGAGGAAAGCCTTGGTTACCAAAACTTAATGATCATCGAAATCTAAACCACATGCCAAACATAGCTAGGGCTATAAATGAGACTAGACGGGTAAAGGGCTAGACAGAGTTTACTTGGACTGAGTGCATACTGTACAAATTCCTACATCATGATATTATACATATTATGTACAGGATGTAGGACTTTGCATTGTGCACTCAGTCCAACCAAACTCTGTCTAGTTCTATACCCATCTAGCCTCATGTATGTATGGCCCTGTATGTTCATCATAGCCCTATACCCGTCTAGCCTCATGTATGTATAGCCCTGTATGTTCATCATAGCCCTTGACCCGTCTAGCCTCATGTATAAAGCCTTTTTGCACAATCCTATGTCAATCCTACAGCCTTTTACTTTTTTAAATGGTTTTATGCACCATTATTATTTGTATACATACCTCCAGTAAACTGCAGTAGATGTGTACATACTGTATATGGCATAGATGTGTAGACTTTAAAAGTATAATAATAATTATAGAAAATAATGTGTACATACTACATCACATGGATGTGCATGTATATATATATATATGTATATATACATACCACTTGGCATAGGTGTGTATATACAATTTTGAAATGATGAATTTTTAGAACAGATATGGTAATTTTCATAAAACTTTTAATTTTTCCACAAATTTTGTCATTGAGCAAGCATTCGTGAAAAATTCAATCACAATCTTATATATTTTGAAATATACATAGTCTATTAATCTAATAAGGACTGATCCATTCTTATAAAAGAATTACAAAGTACAATCTTGCAAATTCTTGATTTACAAAAAAATTGCACTCTGTGATAAGTAGCCCCTATGGTATGTACTGCATTTTGAGTCCATCACATGTATTGACCCATTCAACAAAAATCTCGGTCTTTGACATTACTCCTCATTCTTTAACACGAATAGGATGCTTTGAGCCCCCATACTTTCTAGATCCAAGGTTTATACCAATTCTTTCAACAGAAAAGGAATACACTATAATCATATTGATGATCTTAATTATGTATTGAATCATAGATAGAGTAAAAGGTGGGATGTTGTATACTCACATGAATGTACACTAGTGTTAGGTATCATTGTACTATTTGCAATGATCAGTACAGTATGTGTACAGTAATAATTTATAGTACAATTGATTATAGACACAAAAAGCCCATTTGAAAGCTTCCTATGATGTTCAGCTTATTCCATAAATTCACTTCAGTTGATCATTTGATGGAGTGTCAAGTGACTTTTGATTCTCTCCTAATCTACGTACAATTTGAGAGGACAGGATGTGTACAAGAATTGGCTAAGATGTTGAAAAGGGGATTAGAGTTCAGAATATGGAGTTATATCGACAGATTGTGGGAGACTAAGGATTGTAAAAGTGTTTACAGCATGCATGATAAAGTCAGTTTTAGAAAGTTATGGCCTCCTTACTTTCCACGTGGAAGACACTAAGACCTTGTGACATGCAGTTGAACAATACTATTTTATGGAAGATAGGGAGTATTCTGGGTTTTCGAAGATCGAAGAAGATATATAGATATGATGAAAGATAATACATGTACTGTGTATACAGTGAAAATGCATAATATGTCACATGCAATTGGTTTGTGAAAATTCTGGTCTATAATCCATTTTGCCATATTTATCAATCTACACTGTATAGCAAATTGTGGTATAATGATCTAGGCATTTTGTCATTATACATGCAGCTATAGTCGTGACTCTTTAGTATGACCCTATTGATTTATTTTATAAACTATTTTGAATTAAGACATGCTTTATACATCTTTTCATTATGTATTGTGGCATGAAGGGTTCTGGAATTTAATTGTCATAAGCCAGAATAAAAGGAATAAACAGTATTGACTGCAACACGAATTAAAGAATATTAGATGGTACCAAGACTCATGTTATGCATTCAGATCGAACACCTGCACAGTACCAATATGTTATAAGTTAATTATAGCTAATGAATAGTGTCATAGTATTGTATATAAATTTAGCAGGAACCACTGCAATCCCAGAATACATGGAAATGTGCATACAAATCGTAATTGAATGGTTTAGTGACATTCTGGTGATATGATCTTTTTTGGTGGCATGATCTTTTCATTCTATAGTTAGACCTTCCTCTAGCTCATGCAGAAGTTAAATCTCCATCATTGATGGGATGTTCTATATATCATCCAAATGACCAATATTTGTATATCACCCAATGCATACTAAACCTAGCTATCTCATAATGAAAGAAGAGCTAGTTTCAACTCACAACAGAACATTGCCTAGCCCAAACCCAGGCCTGATACTTGCCAACATAGAAAGTGGAATCAATACAGTAATTGCTGAGCACCTGCACTGACAGGCTATAGTACAAACCATACCATTATGAGAACAATTTTATATTCTATATTTTCAAAGTTGTGCAAAAGTTTTCTAACAGTACATTATCGTGTCTGCATTGTTTGTAGTGATGATAATAGTGTTGAATAAAAATGGCTAACCCAAGCCTCATTTATAGAGTGTCGAAGATACCATTAATACTGGCTTTCAATGTATGGAATTCATACAATTTGGAAGACTTAGAGCAGATCCTTGTCATTATAGCAAGTTTTGTCCTGCAAAAGTATCTTTCAGCGTAACACTAAGTTCCAATTCCTGGGAATTATGAACTTTGTATTTTGCCAAATATTATATGCTTGCTTGACATGTATTCGACCAATGCTGTGGGAAGACAGAATGTCTACAAAATTAACAAAGATATAGCTGGTAAAAATAGGATTAATAATCAAAAATATGGACAGTTATAATGTTCTGTACAGATTGTGGGAGGGTAAGAATCATAACAATATTTGCATTATAATAAAGTCAGTTATGAATATCCCTACTTCCCAAATGGAAAAGACCAAGACTTAGTGACAGTTGAGAAATCCTATTTTGAAGAAGACAGGCAAGGGGATAATTCTGGGTTGAAAAGGACAAGAAGATTATGGGTTCAGGAGCATTTATAGAGACTAAAAAAGATGGCGAAAAGTGTGATCATACACATCTGTTCAATGTTCTTTTTACAGAAGTCAGAAGACAAGGACTAGGTTGGACTATGTTACAACTACTGGAGAAGAGAATCTAGAGGAGAGGATACAGATTTATAGCATTGAAACAGCTGCTTCTCTTGAGGAGACAGAATTACTGACTTGGAGAACTGCAACTTAGCTAGATTTTATGACTGTATATAGAACCATAACTACATGAATTAAATGTCTATAATAATAATTTTAACATTTTGCTAGAATAGTTTCACACACTGTATGCATTTGTGCACCTGTTTCTCTATAAGTATAAAATTAATGCATACTATAAATATAGTGTCTTCACGGTCAGTGATTGTATAATATGACATTGTATGCAATAATTGCAAAATGCTGCGCATGATACATGTGTGTACAACTAGTTATGACCATGAAATTATATTATGGCCAAACATGACGATATTGAATTAAGGAATGCTTGATGAAAGAATCACTATAATGGATAAAGTACACATGTATAATATTATACTAATTTTGCCTACTAAATATATAATTTCACATACAAAATGTTTTCCAATTCTTATCAAATGCTCATAATAATTATAGCATCTTCACTGTGATTGTATGTATTATATACATACATATGTATATAAATATATAATACTGCACATGTACAGTATATGCAGCTAGTCGTACTCTGCAATAATATATAGCCATATTTATATTATTGATAAACATGTCGGATTAAGGAATGATGAAATCATGCACCTTTTTATTGTGGATGTCAAGGATTCTTGGATTGTGTGCATGCATGCTCAAGGCCAGAATAGTGCACAATATTATATACATAATAGTAGAAAACAAATGTAGTTCAAAGAGAGAGTATAATTATAATGTAACACAATTGGGAACTTAGGTTTTGTTGTCATGTCAATCTGCAGCTTAACAATTGCTACTGTATATAACCTCACAGAATAGAGTTATGGCAGCACCATGAAGAAATGAAGAAACTATAATATGCATGCTACCTAAATTCATAAGCTAAATAATATATAATTTATACATGCAGCTTTACCTAGTGACCTGTAGAACAAGGACCACCTGTTTATAAAGGTCACCGCAGGCTGATCCATTGGTCATCTGTGCAATATAGTACTAGTGTAATAGTTAAAGACTGGGTGTTGTTTAAGCCGAATTAACATATTTCTGTGATTACATAATTTTCATTTATTTGTCATTTTCCAGTGAAGGATCAAAGTTTTTATTGGTTGTAAAAACTCCACACAGTTTTGTTTTGGTGTGAACTTGTCCCCTCGTTCTCCCATTGGTCTTCCTTTGGTCTCGGGAACAATTACTGGGAGTAAAACGGCACACACTGCAGCTAGAGATGCAAAAATGACAAACGAAAGTGCCGCACCAATCCAATGTTCTAAGAATGGGAATACTAGGGATAGTATTATATTATTCAGTTGATAAGAACAAGTGCATATACCAAGAGCAAGTCCTCTCCAATTATCAGGAAAGAGCTCGACAGTTATGACATATGGTTGCACCATCCAGAATATCCCATAGCTGAGCATTACAATGCTCATGCTTATCAAGGCTAAAGGACTGTACTCTTCTCCAAGTTGTGAGTTGATTTTTGGTTCGAAAAAGCACTTTTCTGTAATTGTGAAATTCATAGAAATATCTTTGGCCAAGACATCATTGGAACCATGTGGGCTGAAACTGTCCACTAGAGAGAAGTACACAGCGATCCCGATGTGACCCAGACACACTCCAGTAGCTCCTATTGCACAGGAGGTTACGTGACCAATCTTTATTGATAGTATAATTGTCAACACTGACCCAATCAAGTCACTGACACCAATTGTTAATGCCACTAGTATGCCATGTGGTACAGCCCATTGATCAGCACCAGCTACTTGTAGTACTGGTCCTACATACTGCAGTAGCACTATGCATCCCATGGACACATGAAAGAAGAAGACCAGCTCAACTACTAGCAACCTTTTAAAGAAGGGACCAATTTTCACTGATGATTTTTTACTCAGAAACTTGAAAGATAGCAAGCCGTTCTTTACTTTTGCAATACATTGTTGCCAAGAGAGGTGGAAGTTTAATACTGGTAATAGAAACAGTGTAAGCATGATCATTTCTCCACCATGGATGAATGCACAGATCCAGTATGGAAGGAAGGTACCAAGAGTGTATGCTTCTATTGTTCCCAGAGCGTAAGCTATGTACTCTAAAGTAATGAAGGCGAATCGATATTGCTGAGGTGAAATTTCACCTATGAATACCTGCAGCAGAGAAGTAGAAATGTACACAATGTAAGAGAAAATGATAAGGTAGTTCACACAAATGTTGTGTATGGGAAGTGTGTGCAAATTTTGATCTTAATGAATTGACACCTAAACATTAAATATTACATATTATGCAGAATATGCTGGCTGTCACCAATATCTTCACAGTAGCTCCAATGCCATTTATTGTTTATGTTTAGTAAATTGGAATTGTAGTACTTTGGGGTGCTATAGTATAAAATAAAATCTATGACATGATGTGTATATGAATACATACAGTATAAATGCTAAAAAGTGTGTACACGTCTGGAAACGAACATTACGTGTTGCATTAGACCATCCACCGCTCAATCCAGTAATCAATCTCCCTGTCAACATGAGACCCCAAAACATACTAGACGATGGTGAAAACCAGCTAACACCAATCATACTCCAGCCAACAGCAAACACAACTGCACCAAGCACCATGGATAGCACAGGACCAAGTAGAATGATGAGAAGGGAACTGGAAATACCTCCAATAGCACCTCCTATTAAGACAGAGGGTCCAATCAGGCTTTGATATAAGCAATTGTCTGTCCATGTAACCCAAGGTGTAGAATTAGCATTTCTGATCATTTCATCCAATAATGGAGATGAAAATACAAGTGCCTGGCCATAAGATGAAGACAGAACAGCTGTAACTGAAGCTGAGTAAAGTAGTTTAACAAACTTCCAACTACAACAGGTGATGAAATCTTTCTCTTTAGTCTTTGGATCACTTCTGTCTCCCTTTGGAAGTGACTCCTTTTCAATCCCTATTTTGTCCTTCATTTTATTTGATAATGATTCTATGGTTCTACCTACACCAAAAAGCTTTATGATCATAATTATATAATATCGTGCTATGGTCTACTTCCTGTGAATACTTCTTGTGACTTTTGTTGCCACAGACCAACTAATAGGTTGGAAATCCCTTCACCATGCAACTGTACCAGGACAAACATAGCACCGGCCAGCCATTTGTATCATTACACTGGTATCTTATAGGATCATCTCTCTGATTTTTGGTTCACAAAAGCACTTTTCTGTAATTGTCAAATTCATAGAGCTATCAAAGATCTCTTCAGAATCATGTGAACTAAAACTATCTACTAGAGATAAGTACACAGCAATCCCGATGTGACCCAGACACACTCCAGTAGCTCCTATTCCGCAGGATGAGCAATAGGAGCTGCTTTATGATGACATTATGCTCAGCATTATGATGACATAATAGATGCTGCTCAAAATCTTTTGAAGCAACAATTTAGTGTTAGAGGACTCCAGCACACATTTTTTGGGCAGGGACATCATTTCAGTGTCACGAGAGGAGAATATGTTCAAATTCTACATACAACATCTCACTGGATAACCATTTCAACCATGGGTCTTGGTGATAAGGGAGCAGAATCTGTACTGGTTTACGACAACTTATACACCACCACGTCCAGGGTAGACAACAACCAGATCTGTTCTTCAATGTTGTCTCCCCATGAACATATAAGGTTGTCGTTCGTAAATGTTCAGCGGCAAGTAAGTGGCTCAGACTGTGGCCTATTTGCCATTGCATTTGCAACAGCAATTTGCTTCAATGTTTGACCAGGCTGAGATGAGGAGCCATCTTCTATCTTGTCTCGAGCATGAACTGTTAACCCCTTTTCCTTCAAAGAGAAGGAGACCACGAGGACCAATGGTGATGGAATCAGAGGTTATACCTATTTACTGCCACTGTCGCCTTCAAGAAACAGGGCGAATGATCCAGTGTGCCGCCTGTGGAGACTGGTTTCATGAAGGATACGAAATTATCCCTAAATATACTACATTTGGGCGGATCTGTAGGAAGTGTTCATGACCAACTCCATTTTTAATGACTGGGTTTTCTTATATTGTAGTAATTGCATAAGGAATAAGCTAATTAAGTCACTTAACTTTTGTTGGCAATGTTCTGTACTTATTTGTCATTACATTTAATAGTAAATACATAATTATCTTTGCTTATAATTATAATATAATTTGTTGAACAAGAAAATGTCTTGCATGTATGCTTCAAATCACTAATCATTATAGTGTATGTGTCAAAAAGAAAGGGCCTGTCCTGCAGGTTGCAATTGTACATGCATGGGGTTGTTTAATCATAATACTCTATAAGTCTAATATGCATACAGAGTACTTATTATCATGCTTTGACTACGTATTGCAACATATGTAGGGATATACACATACGCTTATACGCAAATTGTCCATATGTGGTATTTGATACTTTTAATCACCATATCCGTCTTTTAAAAGCTTTCAAATGATGGATTTTGGGGCGCAAAAGTGCAAATCGTAACTCCCGCAATATGCAAACATTTCCCACTACCGACAGAGATTTGCAACTTGTGATGACACATGCGATGTTTTCCTAAGAGGTAGTCATGACATGTATGAAAAATGTGACAAATTCCCTACATTCCAATACTTTGTCACCTAAAATCCCCACATTCTGAAATATGCTATAATGCCCATGTGTTGACACCCTTCCTTGCTCTTGGACAAATGTTTGAGTCATCATACTTTCTAAACTCCAAGGTTTATCGATCCTTCTAGCTGAAAGTGAGCACTGTATTGTCTAGTCAATAGTGTTAACTTAATATGCATGGATGTATGGAAACATATATAGATAAAGTACAAGGTGGGATACATGTACACTTGTGTCACATGGATATTGTGGTATCAATAATAATAATTATTATGATCAATAGAGTATAATATTATGTACCGCGGTAATATTATTTAATAATGTATATTAGTTGCTTACGGGCACAAAACTAGAATATGACTATAATAATGCTTAGCTGTTTCCATGAGTTCACTTGGGTTGATCCTTGGGAGGATTTTGGAAGAGAGTGACCGCGGGAATTGATCATGATCATTAAAGATGTTGAAAGGGGGATTAAAGCTCAAAGTATGGAGAGTTATATATAGAGATTGTGGGAGGCTAAGGATCATGACAGTGTTTGCAGTATGATAAAGTCTGTAATAGAAAGTACTGGATATCCCTAATTCCCACATGGAAGAGACCAAGACCTTGTGACAGTTGAGAAATCCTATTTTGAGGAAGATAAAGGAGAATTCTGGGTTTTAGAAAAGGACAAGAAGATTATGGGTTCAGGAGCATTTATAGAGTCTGAAAAAGATGGTGAAAAGTGTGCATACATCTGTAGGATGTTCTTGTTGCCAGAAGTCAGAAGACAAGGACTAGGTAGAACTATGTTACAACTGCTGGAGAAGAGGATCAAGAGGAGAGGATACAGGTCAATATATATTGAAACAGCTCCTTCTCTTGAGGATGCACTCAGACTGTACTACAAGAGTGGATGAAAAGAGGTAGAACTCAAAGATGCAATAGATCCACGAACTGAAATTAATGCTGATGTTCAAGCCTATCACAGAAAACGTTACTTAGAGAACTGCACCATAACATAATGAGTCTATAATACTAATTTTAACATAATTATTGCTTGAGTAGTTTATGTACATATATAATATGTATTCCTTCACTAAATTTAAATTTGTTTCTCTATTCTTAGCAAATTAATTGTAATGCTCCCTATAATTCTTCATAGTGCTTGAAATTAATGAGGCACTTTCAAATGGAGATATGCAAGAGCTTGTTCAGCATCATGGTTACGTTCTTTATTCATCTTACTGTATATAGTTTATATGAATTATTATGCATACATTATGCACAATATAGTGCTGTAAAGTACTGCGTGATACACATAAGGACGTGCATCTATTTGTGACTCTGCAATATGGACAAATTTGGTAATCATATATTCAAGCATGTTACAAGACAAGCACTTTATAGTGGTAGGAATTATAAACTGCAGGTACTGTATACATTGCATGCATGGAACCTGTACAATGCAGACACCATGGGGACCACTCGCCGAAAGTGTCCTGCATGAAGGTGTCCTGTTATTCCAGGGCTAATGTTGCCCCAATATGTCATTAAAACAGAGTATATGTATTAAAGGAAAACATACACTTGGCACCAGTGACAAATCATGCAAACAACATATAATGACAAAAAACAAAGGGTCCAATCAGGCTTTGGTATAAGCAGTTGATTGTCTGTTCATTCAACCCAAGGTGTGGAATTAGCATCTCTGATCATTTCACCCAATAATGGAGATGAAAATACAAGTGCCTGGCCATAAGATGAAGACAGAACAGCTGTAACTGAAGCTGCATGAGTAAATTAAGGAGTTTAACAAACATAAACTCAAATCAAATCAAATGTTTGCACATGAATATACACCTCATGCAGAGGTGTTAATCTCATTGATGTCAAGGAAAATCAGACTGAAAATAATACAAAGGAACCTGAACAATCCAGCACCCATTGGGGGATGAAAAGCAGTGCTGGGTTAGCAGGTTGCTGGATTATAGACATCCGCTTGTGTAGTTAGTGCCTTGGTCAGTTCATTATAGGTGAATGCTGGTTTATAGAGGCTAAATTAAAGAGACAGTAAAATGTACATAAGGGTCGTCAATCCACCATAAAACTGACATGCCTAATTGTGGTAGATTGGAGAGTTTCCCTGTAATATTAGCATTACGTACGTTATTGCACTTCCTTAAAATAATATAAGCTTTATATATTCGAGGTCACTATACAAGAAGTAGTTCATGAACCTGGATTCCTTGTTATTAGCAAGTTCGCATGGTCCTGCAAAATATCCTTTAGCATGACAATAATTGCGTACAAATACCTTAACATTAGTATAGCCCCTTGTATTTTAGCCATATGTTATAAAGTTTTACATAGCATGTTTTTGAGCAACGATTTAGGAAGATAGAATGTCTACAAGAATTGCTGGACAAAGATGTTGATTCAGAAATCAAAATATGAAGAGATGTAATATATTGCACTGATTGTAGGAGGCTAAGGATTGTGATGGTGTTTGCAGTACAATAAAATTGGAGTTTTAGAAAGTTAAGTACTTCCATATATACCTCGCACATGGAAGAGACCAATATCTTATGGTAGTTCAGAAATATTACTTTGAGGAAGATAAGGGCAAATTCTGGGTTATATTGAAAAAATAAGATGATCATGGGGTCAGGAGCATTAAATTTTATAGAAACAAAAAAGATGGTGAAAAGTGTGCATACATCTGTAGGATGTACCTGTTACCAAAGGTCAGAAGGCAAGGACTAGGTAGGGCTATGTAGCAACTGCTGGAGAAGAGAATCAAGAGGAGAGGATGCAGGTCTATATGTACATTGAAACAGCTCCTTCTCTTGAGGAGGCTTGCAAGTTGTACTACAAGAGTAGATACAAGAAGGTGGAAATCAAGGATGCAATAGATCCACAAGCTAAAGTACTATTATTCAAGCTTACCACGGAAATATATACATTTCTGACTTAGAGAACTGTACCCTATATACCTATATTAGGTGACTGTATAAGCATAACTGCATGAATTAATATGTTGTCTATTATACTGATATGTTTTTAAAATTTTGTCGAGAATAATTCATAAACCTCGCATTCCTAGTCATGACCTGTAAAATGGCCAAATTGATTTTATAGATATTATGCATCTTTTCATTGTGGATATCAAGAATATTCATGGATTATACTTCAGAGGGTTCCAGTTCCATATCAACATGTAATGACCATCATTACTGACAAAACCACAGCAAAGTTTAAAGTACAAAAATCACTAAATGCCACCTAAGTGCGCATGCAGCCGCCCTCAGACCATATTGCTGTCTTAACCACGTGGTATTGCTCGAGCAAGGCTCTAGAGAAATTTTATACATATGAATATACTGTGGAAAGTTTTTAATGGAAACCACTACCCAGGAAAGGGCGGCATCCAGCCACCTCGTGCCTCCCTAACGGACCTAATGGTTATGGAAGTCTAGGGCAACCGAACCTAGCCTAGCCTAGTTAGTCTGGAAAGGAGGTCTTACACCCTCAACAGCAGACATAATGGTCAAATAAGTCTAGGGCAACCAAACCTAGCCTAGCCTAGTTGGTCTACTATGGGGAAAAAACAGCCTGAGGAAAAGTGGACTTCCGCTGGGACCATTATGTCTGCTGTTGAGGGTGTAAGACCTCCTTTCCAGACTAACTAGGCTAGGCTAGGTTCGGTTGCCCTAGACTTCCATAACCATTAGGTCCGTTAGGGAGGCACGAGGTGGCTGGATGCCGCCCTTTCCTGGGTAGTGGTTTCCATTAAAAACTTTCCATACATTTGACCTACCCGTTAAAAACAGTTTCATGAATATACTGTGTAGAACATTGCTGCTGATACCCAGGTACTCTTCTTATATAGATCACAGTACTACCAAGTACTGAGCAAGGATTCAACCTGCATGCATGTACTAAGACACCTTTAAGATATGTAGTGCGTAGGTTATGGTTGGCAACTTACCAATCTGCCATTTTGTAGAAGTTCTTTCTTTCTGGACAGATAAAGCCCGTCGATCTTTTTACATCAAAATTCCTCAATGTACAACATTTCGCCCACTTGGGCTTCTTCAGGTACAATAACTGAAACATCAATCTGACAATTACCTACACATGTGGAAACCAATTCAACATGCACACCATGGTATGCCATAAAGGTGGATACCCCACCAGGCACAATAAAGTAAGGAACCTATATATGTACGTATACCTGACAATTTACTAACTAAAGTCTGCCACAATGTTGTTTGTGAAACAATGAAGTTTTACACCACTAATCAGCCATTGATAGCATTGACATCCATACCACAAGACTTTGTAGTGGATCACAGGATGCACCCTTCAATGTGAGGATATTTTCTCCCAACAGTTCCATACAGAAGCATGAAAACGAGAATAGTAGTACAACAATGCTTTCACAGCTCTCTTCTTCTCTACAACCAGTGGTACGTATATCCCATAAATGTAGTACAATTCTACAAATAAAATGTTTGCCTCACTGTACATATCCGAGGAAGCAGATCCTCTCTCCATGATTTACAAGATCGTCATGTAGCTAATCCAGGCCTGATTCTACTTGCCAACATAGAAAGTGGAATCAATCAATACAGTAATTGCTGTGCACTGACAGGCTATAGTACAAACCATGATGAGAACAACATAAATATATAACATATTATATTTTCATGGTTTCAAGTTTTCTAAGATTACATTATCGTGTCTGCATTATTTGTAGTGATGATAAGTGTGTTGAATAAAAATGGCTAACCCAAGCCTCATTTATAGAGTGTCGAAGATGCCATTAATACTGGCTTTCAATGTATGGAATTCATGCAGCAGATCATACATGTAGAACAATACAAGAATATACAGTGAAACATCCCCACCCCTAACCCCAATCCACCAAACCCACAAATCTACCCTATAATTGAGTTCCAAAAGATGCATTTTAATGCATGTATAGTATTATACTGACTGCACAACTCCTTAATTTGACATTAAAAAACCAACATTCCTAATTGACAGATTGGAGAGTTTTCACTGAAATAGCATCAATTGCATCACTGTTTACTTTCCCTATAATAGTAGTGGCTTTCTATGTGTGAGTTGACCTAGAATACAAGAATCATGGTCATGTTATAATGTTCTGTACAGATTGTGGGAGGGTAAGAATCATATATAACAATATTTGCATTATAATAAAGTCAGTTATGAATATCCCTACTTCCCAAATGGAAGAGACCAAGACTTAGTGACAGTTGAGAAATCCTATTTTGAAGAAGACAGGCAAGGGGATAATTCTGGGTTGAAAAGGACAAGAAGATTATGGGTTCAGGAGCATTTATAGAAACTAAAAAAAATGGTGAAAAGTGTGATTATACACATCTGTCGAATGTTCTTGTTGCAGAAGTCACAAGACAAGGACTAGGTAGGGCTATATGTTACAACTACTGGAGAAGAGAATCTATATAGAGGAGAGGATACAGGTTTATAGCATTGAAACAGCTCCTTCTCTTGAGGAGGCTTGCAGGCTGCACTACAAGAATGGATACAAGAAGGGGGAACTCAAGGATGCAATAGAGCTGAAATTCAAGCCTACCACAGAATTACTGACTTGGAGAACTGCACCTTAGCTAGATTTTATGACTGTATATAGAACCATAACTGCATGAACTAAATGTCTATAATAATAATTTTAACATTTTGCTAGAATAATTTAACATACTGCATATACATGCAGTGTGTGAAATTATTCGTGCACCTGTTTCTCTATAAGTATAAAATTAATACATACTATAAATATAGTGTCTTCACTGTCAGTGATTATATAATTAAATATGACATTGTATGCTGCGCATGATACATGTGTGTACAACTAGTTATGAACATGTAATTATATTATGGCCAAACATGATAATATTGAATTAAGGAATGTTTGCATGATGAAAGAATCACTATAATGGATAAATTGCACACGTATATATATACTAATTTTGCCTACTAAATACATAATTTCACATACAAAATGTTTTCCAATTCTTATCAAATGTTCAGAATAATTATAGCATCTTCACTGTGATTGTATGTATTATATACATATATATGTATATAAATATATAATACCGCACATGTATATGCAGCTAGTCGTACTCTGTAATAATATATAGCCATATTTATTTTATTAATAAATATGTTGGATTAAGGAATGATGAAATCATGCACCTTTTTATTGTGGATGTCAAGGATTCTTGGATTGCGTGCATGCATGCTCAAGGCCAGAATAGTGCACAATATTATATACATAATAGTAGAAAACAAATGTAGTTCAAAGAGAGAGTATAATGATAATATAACACAATTGGGAACTTAGGTTTTGTTGTCATGTCAATCTGCAGCTTAACAATTGCTACTGTATATAACCTCACAGAATAGAGTTATGGCAGCACCATGAAGAATTAAAGAATAATTTACAATATGCATCCTACCTAAATTCATAAGTTAAATAATATATAATTTATACATGCAGCTTTACCTAGTGACCTGTAAAACAAGGACCACCTGTTCATAGAGGTCACAGCAGGCTGATCCATTGATCACCTGTGCAATATAGTACTAGTGCAATAGTGAAAGACTAGGAGGTGTTTAGCCAAATTAACGTATTCTGTGATTACATAATTTTCATTTAATTGTCATTTTCCAGTGAAGGATCAAAGTTCTTATTGGTTGTAAGAACTCCACACAGTTTTGTTTGGGTGTGAACTTGTCCCCTCGTTCTCCCATTGGTCTTCCTTTGGTCTCGGGAACAATTATTGGGAGTAAAATGGCACACAATGCATCTAGAGATGCAAAAATGACAAATGACAGTGCCGCACCAATCCAATGCTCTAAGAATGGGAACACTAGGGATAGTATTATGCTATTCAGTTGATAAGAACCAGTGCATATACCAAGAGCAAGTCTCTCCAATTATCAGGAAAGAGCTCGACAGTTATGACATATGGTTGCACCATCCAGAATATCCCATAGCTGAGCATTACAATGCTCATGCTTATCAAGGCTAAAGGACTGTACTCTTCTCCAAGTTGTGAGTTGATTTTTGGTTCAAAAAAGCACTTTTCTGTGAATGTTAAATTCATAGAATTATCTTTAGCAAAGACATCCTTGGAACTATGTGGGCTGAAACTGTTTACTAGAGAAAAGTACACAGCAATCCCGATGTGACCCAGACACACTCCAGTAGCTCCTATTGCACAGGAGGTCACGTGACCAATTCTCATTGATAGTAATATTGTCAACACTGACCCAATCAAGTTACTGACACCAATTGTTAATGTCACTAGTATGCCATGTGGTACAGTCCATTGATCAGCACCAGCTACTTGTAGTACTGGTCCTACATACTGCAGTAGCACTATGCATCCCATGGACACATGAAAGAAGAAGATCAGCTCAACTACTAGCAATCTAGATCTTTTAAAGAAGGGACCCATTTTCACTGATTATCTTTTACTCAGAAACTTGAAACATAGCAAACCGTTCTTTGCCTTTGCAATACATTTTTGCCATGAGAGGTGGAACTTTACTACTGGTAATAGAAACAGTGTAAGCACGAACATTTCTCCACCATGGATGAATGCACAGATCCAGTATGGAAGGAAGGTACCAAGAGTATATGCTTCTGTAGTGCCCAGAGAGTAAGCTATGTACTGTAAAGAAATGAAGGCAAAGCGATATTGCTTACATGAAATTTCACCTATGAATACCTGCATGGAAGTGGAAAAATACACAATGTAACAGAAAACGATAAGGTAGTTTGCACAAATGCTGTGTACAGAAAGTGTGTTTATTTTGATCTCAATAAAATTTACATATTATGCAGAGTATGCTGACTGTCACCAATATCTTCACAGTAGCTTCCATGCCTTATGCATGTTTAGTAAATATAAAGGCCATAAACGTGTGTGCACATGTCTGGAAACGAACATTACAAGTTGCATTAGACCATCCACCGCTCAATCCAGTAATCAATCTTCCTGTCAACATGAGACCCAAAAACATAGTAGGCGATGGTAAGAACCAGCTAACACCAATCATGCTCCAGCCAACAGCAAACATTACAGCACCCAGCACCATGGATAACACTGGACCAAGTATACTGATGAGGAGAGAACTGGAAATACCTCCAATAGCACCTCCTATTAAGACAGAGGGTCCATGCAATCAGGCTTTGATATAAGCAGTTGTCTGTCCATTCAATCCAAGGTGTGGAATTAGCATCTCTGATCATTTCATCCAATAAAGGAGATGAAAATGCTAGTGCCTGGCCATAAGAGGAAGAGAGAACAGCTGTAACTGAAGCTGAGTAAAGTAATTTAGCAAATTTCCGACTACAACAGGTAATGGAATCTTCTTTCTCTTTAGTCAATAGATCACTTTCGTCTCCATTTGGAAGTGACTCCTTTTCACTCTCTGTATTGTCCTTCATTTAATTTGATAAAGATCCTATGGTTCTACCTACACCATAAGTTATTTGATCATAAATATCGTGCAATTCTTTACAGAGAATATTTTTGTGATTCATGCATACTTTTGTTGCCACAGATTAACTAGCAGGTTGGAAATCATGCAACTGCACCAGGACAAGCAAAGCACCGCCCATTTGTATCATTGGAAAGGTGATGTGTGATTAAACATCTCAATTGTAAGACTGCCCGGGATGGCTCTGGTTTTCCTACCCAATTGCTACATGGCAATAAATTCTAATGTCTTTCATGTGCCATGAGAAGTGTGAGCAATGGAGCTTGCATGCCTCTTGAAGCAAACAAGGAAACAAGCCTCGAATAACCAAAACTTAATATTCATGGAAAATGTAAAACCACAATCATGCAAAACCAAGCACTGAGTCTAGTGCACAAGGCTACAAATGATTCATTGTTGTACACAACGTGTGACATGCAGTGTGGGCAATACACCATACAACACATAATAGCATAAAAGTAGTAATCATGACAGAACTTAGTAGGACAAGATAGTCTATTATAGTACAATGCAGCATAGAATACATGCAGCACATGACACACACAAAAGCTATATAGTTTACAGGTGCACCACATGGAGGTCAATAAGACAAATTTAAAGCCGGGACCCAAAAGATTAACCATTTTCTCAGAACACCTTCTTAGCAGAATAATCATGCATGTATCCATCAGTACAACAACCAAACCAAGACAGAAATAGAATTTGACGTGTAAGGAAAATTTCATATCTTTAGTTATAGTTTTTACTCTTCTAATGATGCACTATTTCCATTCAGAATAGTACTAGTCATGCATGCAAGCACAAGGCATAAGGTACAGTACGTTTCATCTACAATGAAGTACTATCAACCCCTCTGGGCCTTGAACAGCCTAAGTTAAAGCCATGGCACTTAAACTAACTAGAATTCAATAGACTTACGTAGTATGTATGTACATATTATAATTATATATATATATACATACATAATGATAGAAGTTAGTTCCAAGAATTTGCAGACCTATGAAATTTGGGGTATTCCGAATTGGATGATTTCTTCAACTCAGGACTCTCAAGCATGAAATAATCTGCTCTCGTTCATCAAATTGTCAAATTGCAGGTTAAAGTTTAATTAATTGTAAGTTGATAGTAGTGTCCAGTATTATGTACTGATACTTTGCATGAACTTTCTGTGCCAGAGGAGATTGAAGGCAAATCCAGCCAATATCCCATGCGGATTCATCAGAATATACAACCATGTACCATCCTGGAAAGACTGCACTGGCATACATGCACACACTCTTTCTTGTGCCTGTGTATAATTATGTTACCACTTTTTCCCAATCTGGATGATGAATTGCCACACTCGATATCGATCCTCATCCACATACTCCATATTGGATGATGGGCTGGCACATCTAAGCTAAAATTACTGTATTAGCTTCCAGGATGCCCCGTCCCCCATGTAACACAGCAACAAGGTGTATGACATCTAGCCTGAGGTTTAAGTCTTATTCAAAGAAAATGATTTATGAAAGGTACGTTGGCTACATGAATCTACATTTATGCACCACTTACTACATACAAAATATTTACATAATAATATGTAATTATATATAATTATTCCTATAATACTATGCACAGCACACATAACATGCATTGTACGTCTACTGGTAGCATTCATTATTACTAAGGATATGCAAGGGTGCGTTAGTGTAGCAGTTTAAGACTAGTTGCATGAGAGCAGTGAAAGACCAGCTTTTGTTGTGACCATATGCTTCTCATTTTCCTGTTGTTTGCAGTGCAGAATCAGAAAATTAATTTGTTGTAAGAACTCCATGCAAACAGTTTTGTTTGGGTGTGAACTTGTCCCCTCGTTCTCCCATTGGTCTTCCTTTGGTCTCTGGAACAATTACTGGGAGTAAAATGGCACACAATGCAGCTAGAGATGCAAAAATGACAAATGACAGTGCCGCACCAATCCAATGTTCTAAGAATGGGAACACTAAGGATAGTATTATGCTATTCAGTTGATAAGAACCGGTGCATATACCAAGAGCAAGTCCTCTCCAATTATGGGGGAAGAGCTCAATAGTTATTACGTATGGTTACATCATCCAGGATATCCCGTAGCTGAGCATTACAGTGCTCATACTTATCAAGGCTATAGGACTGTACTCTTCGCCAAGTTGTGAGGTGATTTTTGGTTCGAAAAGGCACTTTTCTGTAATTGTCAAATTCATAGAGCTATCAAAGATCTCTTCAGAATCACGTGAACTAAAACTATTTACTAGAGAAAGTACACAGCATTTCCGATGTGACCCAGACACATTCCAGTAGCTCCTTTCGCACAGGACATTATGTGACCAATCCTCATTGACACAAATGTTGCCAACACTGACCCAATCAAATCTGTGACACCGATGGTAAGTGTTACCAGTATGCCATGTGGTACAGTCCATTGATCAGCACCAGCTACTTGTAATACTGGTCCAACATACTGCACTAGTACTATGTAACCCATGCAAGTATGGAAAATGAACACCAGTTCAGCTACTAGCAATCTTTTACAGAAAGGACCCATTTTCACTGGTGATTTTTTACTCAGAATCTTGAAGAAAACACAAACTCCCTTTGCAATGCCATTTTGTGGCGATCAATGGAAGTTGGAATTTCAGTAGCTGCAGTAATAGCTGAAAACATTATAGGAATGATCATTTCTTCACCACGGATAAATGCACAGATTATGGGAAATACACAATGTCATGTATATCAATAGTGAAAAAATGTCTATCTCAAAGCACATAGAAGCAACAATGTATAGCAGACAAGCAACACTAAAGTAATCTTTGCGTAAGCAATTAATTTATCTTTGCATACACATTCAGCTGTTTGTGGTTCATAATTCTTTCAAATTAGAGCATGCACATATCAACCATTCGCATTGATTTGGACTTTCTATGTTACAATGAATAATACCATATAATACTGTATAAGCAGAATATATGCTACTGTTACAAGTGCCCCTGAAAGCCCAACAGGAAGTCCCATTTAGCAGGTGGATTTTGTATATGCAAATAATCCGTTTCCCACAGAAATGTCCCATTAAAGAGAGAATCCCCTTTATTGGGGTTCCAATTGAGTGGCATCCACTGTATATATGATATAATGTACACATCCTTTTACATACATACTTGGTATACATATATAGCAGGATGACAACCACATGACCATGCAACTGTACCAGAAAACGCACAGCACCATTTATTTGTTAGCATACACCATGTGAACACCATTCTGTGGTACACTGACTAGGATGGCTCTGGTTTTCCTGCCCAATTGCCACCTTTCAAATTGCATAATAATAATTATGACTGTAAACTCTAATAGATTTTAAGTGCCATGAAGAGTGTGGTGGCACTTACATGCCCCAAGAAGCAAATGAGGAAAGCCTTGGTTACCAAAACTTATGTATAGCCCGTATGTTCATCATAGCCCTTGACCCGTCTAGCCTCATGTATAAAGCCTTTTTGCACGATCCTGTGTCAATCCTACAGCCTTTTACTTTTTTAAATGGTTTTATGCACCATTATTATTTGTGTACATACCTCCAGTAAACTGTAGTAGATGTGTACATACTGTATATGGCATAGATGTGTAGACTTCAAAAGTATAATAATAATTATAGAAAATAATGTGTACATACTACATCACATGGATGTGCACGTATATATATATATACATACCACTTGGCATAGGTGTGTATATACAATTTTGAAATGATGAATTTTTAGAACATATATGGTAATTTTCATAAAACTTTTAATTTTTCCACAAATTTTGTCATTGAGCAAGCATTCGTGAAAAATTCAATCACAATCTTATATATTTGGAAATATACGTAGTCTACTAATCTAATAAGGACTGATCCATTCTTATAAAAGAATTACAAAGTACAATCTTGCAAGTTCTTGATTTACAAAAAAATTGCACTCTGTGATAAGTAGCCCCTATGGTATGTACTGCATTTTGAGTCCATCACATGTATTGACCCATTCAACAAAAATCTCGGTCTTTAACATTACTCCTCATTCTTTAACACGAATAAGATGCTTTGAGCCCCCATGCTTTCTAGATCCAAGGTTTATACCAATTCTTTCAACAGAAAAGAAATACACTATAATCATATTAATGATCTTAATTATGTGTGGACTCATAGATAGAGTAAAAGGTGGGATGTTGTATGCTCACATGCATGTACACTAGTGTTGGGTATCATTGTACTATTTGTAATAATCGGTACAGTATGTGTACAGTAATATTTTATAATACAATTGATTATGGACACAAAAAGTCAATTTGAAAGCTTCCTATGGTGCTCAGCTCATTCCATAAATTCACTTGAGTCGATCATTTGATGGAGTGTTGAGTGACTTTTGATTCTCTCCTAATCTACGTACAATTTGAGAGGACAGGATGTGTACAAAAATTGACAAAAAGAAGGATTAATTGTGACAATGTTTACAGCATGATAAAGTCAGCTTTAGAAAGTCATGGCCTTCCTTATGTTCCACATGGAAGACACCAAGACTGGCCTTGTGACAGTTGAACAATACTATATTTTATGGGAGATAAGGGAGAATCCTGGTTTATCGAAAAAGATAGATATGATGAAAGATACAGTAGAAAATGCATAATATACCACAAATATTGGTTTCTGAAAATTCCGGTCTATAATCCATTTTGCCATATTTATCAATCTACTGTATAGCAAATTGCGGCATAATAATCTAAGCATTTTGGCATATATTAAGCGCTTGTCATTGCACATGCAGCTAGTCGTGACTCTTTAGTATGACCAAATGATTTATTTCGTTAACTATGTTGGATTGAGAGATGATGTTTATACATCTTTCATTAAGTATTGTGGAATCAAGGGTTCTGGAATTCAATTACAATTGTCAAAAACCAGAATAAACGGACTAAACACTATTGACTGCGACATGAATTAAAGAATATTCGATATGGTACCAAGACTCATGTTATGCATTCGGATCGAACAACTGCACAGTACCAATGAATTAAAGTTTAATTAGGGTGCATGAATAGCTGCCATAGTACGGTATATATATTTAGCAAGAACCACAACAATCCCAGAATACATGGAAATGTGCATCCAACGGTTTAGTGGCATTCACGTGATGTGGTGGGGCTTATTACATTAACTAAGTGTTACCATCCTCAGTACAGTGGCATGACCTTTTAATTCTATAGTTAGACCTTCTTAAGCTCTAGCTCATGCAGAAGTTAAGTCTCCATCATTGATGGGATGTTCTATATATCATCCAAATGACCAATATTTGTGTATCACCCAATGCATACTAAACCTATCCCATAATGAAAGAAGAGCTAGTTTCAACACACAACAGAAATTAAATTGCCCTTGCATGTTAGCACAAAGCAATTTCAAACATTACTAGCTAAAGTCAACAACATCTTAGTGCAGCTATTGGATCTAACTCCTTCACAGAAGATTTCTTACAATTGTGAGAAGCCTGCAAATGGCATGCAAGAATTAAAAATTGATAACACTGTCCAAGAGAGCACAGTCATACCCACATAAGGAATTCACCGCCTTTACACATGGATTTGCAGGTTAATGATCCTACTTGTCTAGAATTACTCCATGAACCACTAGAAAGGGTAATTCATCACTACCTCATTTTGATCCTGCAATCACTAGACATTCATCTTGTTCAGAAAATGAGTGACTACCGTTTTCTCTTCAGCCCAGTTAGCAGGTTTATAGGTATAGATTAGACAGATACAGAGGGATCACACAACTACGTGTGAAGCTTAATAACATCACAGCTACCCCCCCCCCCCCCCCCCCTCATCCTAGCTGAACTCAGTATCAATCAAGACCCTAATTATACAGTGTACATGCAAAGATCAAAAAGGGAAGACCCATACATATGAATATACTGTGTAGAACATTGTTGCTGATACCCAGGTACTCTTCTTATATAGATCACAATACTACCAATATAGATCACAATACTATCAATTGCTCATGGTTGTGCAAAAGTTTTCTAACATTATATTATCGTGTCTGCATTGTTTGTAGTGATGATACTTGTGTTGAATAATAATGACTAACCCAGGCCTCATTTATAGAGTGTTGAAGATGCCATTAATACTGGCTTTCAATGTATAGAGGATCCATACAATTTAGAAGACTTAGAGCAGATCATACATGTAGAACAATATAAGAATATACAGTGAAACCTCTATAATCCCCCCCCCCCCCTCCCCCTAAAAAATATCCACCAAACCCACAAATCTACCCTATAGTTGAGTTCCAAAAGGTGCATTATAATGCATGTACTGAATGCACAGCTCCTTAATTTGCCATAAAAACTGGCAGTCAGTTTTAGAAAGTTGTGAGTATCCCTACTTCGAATTCCCCAATGGAAAAAACCGTGCCTTCATGACAATGAGAAATCCTATTTTGAAGAAGACAGGCAAGGGAATTATTCTGGGTTGAAAAGGACAAGAAGATTGTGGATTCAGGAGCATTTATAGAGACTGAAAAGGATGGTGAAAGGTGTGATTACATCTGTCTAATGTTCTTGTTGCCAGAAGTTAGTAAACAAGGACTAGGTAGGGCTATGTTACAACTGCTGGAGAAGAGAATCAAGAGGAGAGGATGCAGGTCTATATACATTGAAACAACTCCTTCTCTTGAGGATGCGCTCAGGTTGTACTGCAAGAGTGGATACAAAGAGGTGGAACTCAAAGATGCAATAGATACAGGGACTAAAATTATTCTATTCAAGCCTACCATAGATATACTGACTTAATTAATGTGCTACACCTAAGCTATTACGTGACTATATTCTGGAATATGTAAGTATCCACTCTAAAGATAAAAACATAATAATGTGCATTCTTTATATAACTACATGCACACACATTGCACACATGCACACGCGCACACACACACACACATGCACAAACACTCACACACACAAGCACACACACACACACACACACACACACACACACACACACACACACACACACACACACACACACACACACACACACACACACACACACACACATGCACACACACTCATACACACACACACACACACACACACACACACACACACACACACACACACACACACACACACACACACACACACACACACACAACACACACACATACCTGTACACACACACATGCACACACACTCATACACACACACACACACACACACACACACACACACACACACACACACACACACACACACACACACACACATACCTGTACACACACACATGCACACACACTCATACACACACACACACACACACACACACACACACACACACACACACACACACACACACACACTCTTTTTTTTTCACTTGAATCACCATAATTGAACCAATCACAGGATACAAAAATGATGATAAAAGGAGTCAGCTATGTAATGAATGCACTGCCTACATAATTGACTAAAACATGGCACAGTGAACCACAAGGTCAACCATTCTACTGACTCTAAACACTAACAAAAAAACCTATACATCTAGAAAAGTTTATGTTAGAACTACAAATATCATGTACGTATCTTAGCATTATATAGAAAATCAAAACTGCATAGAAGAAACTGTTATTTGCTATTCCGACTGCACCACATTATGAAGGATTCTGTGATAGCTGCCTTAGACAGGGAAACCATAAAGGCACTCCATTCCCTTGCACTGGGTTTGCAAATCTGTTTGAGATTGGATAAAGACGGCATATCCAAGACTCCTCTGGATCCGACTTGGATGGTCGTTAGTTGAGCCCTGTATCCGTTGGTGGTGCACAAATGTAGGAGATCTTCATAGCGGTCTCTTTTCCTTCTCTCTGCATCTGCAAAATTCTCCTCGAATGGTACAGTCAGCTCAATCAGCGTACACTGATGATCGTTCCAGATCACAATGTCAGGTCACTCCTGAGTAGCAGCGATGTGTGTTGGGAAGGAATAGGATTCACCAGGTAAGTCAGCTAGTACATGTTGACTGGTGACATGGGAGGTAATGAAGGTGTTGATCACAGACAGAACAGAGTCATGCCTCCTATCAAACCTATGCTGGTCCAAGGCTACCTGACAGCTGTTCAGCACATGCTTGAGGGTCTGAGTGGGAAACCCACACAGCTTACACTGGGCTGACACCTGCCCCCTGTACCAGAGAGCCAGGTTAGCATTGGTTGGGAGGGTGTCAATAGCAGCGTTGTATGCAAATCTCATCTCTCTGTCTGGAAGAGAAGAGACTGCCTCTGACCAGTATGTGAGGTCGCCATCCATGCGCAAGAACTTGCCCTGGACCCTAAGGTTGGTGAGGTGGGTCCTGCGTACAGTGGAGTCCTCTGCAAGGACATGTTGGGTCACCTTGGTTTTCAGTTGGCGTTTAGTGCTGGTAATGTCATCAGCCTGTACCTCACTGACAACAGATGCTGGGTGGAACTTGTGGTTGTGATGCTTTCTAGTGTTGACCCCGAGGGTGCGGACACAGTCGTCTTGGGAGGTCCTGAAGATGACGTGTCTGGACACTTGCTGCTGCTTGTGCAAGGTGGATAGCGCTGGTAATGCTAGTCCACCGTCTGCCTTGGGTAGATAGAGTATCTGGGAGTTGCCTCCACGTGGTATTCGTAACCACTTCTTCAGGAACTTGGTGGCTTTGGACTCCAAATCTCGTTCAATCCAAGAGATGGGAAGTTCCAATACTCTAAAACCCCAAGTCAGACGGGGACATATTCCATCCTTATACAGCCTGATCTTCTGCTTGGTTGTGATGAAGGAGGCATCGACTCGGTTGAGTAGGTCTAGCAGCTTTGTAGACAAGGATTGTTGGTGGCTGGTGGTCGACATCAAACTTGTGACAGGCATGCCCAGAAAAGAAATGGTTTCATTGCCCAGGAATGGTATTTCATCTGAGCAAAGATAAAGCTGAGGGTTGAAGAAACGTGAAGCACTGGCAGTTCGATTATTTAGGGCAAGTGCTCGGCACTTTGGAACATTTGGCTTCATCTTGGCCCAGGTTAACCACAGCTCAGTGGCATGGAGCATCATTTGGCATTTCTTCACAGAATTGGCAATCAGGCAGGTGTCATCAGCATACTGCAAGGTTGATAACTCCCAAGTGGTGGAGGAGAAGCGATATCCTGCATTTGGGCATGCATGGTGTATATGATCCAGCAGTAGATTGATGGTGGTGTTAAAGATGGAGACGGATAAAGGGTCTCCTTGAAAGACCCCAACTGTCAAATCGACTGGCTTGGACTCCCACTGTTTGCAGGTGATGACAACTTGCTGGCTTTCATACAGGCTGGAGACAAGGGCAAGGAACTCTCTCGGGGCATGATAGTGTGACAAGGCGAACTGAATGAGTTGGTGGCTTACACTACCATAAGCATTGGCGAGATCCAGCCAGGCTATAGTGAGAGACCTTTGGTGCTGGTTAGTGTCACTAATCACTGATGCAAGCTTCAGCTGGTGCTCTTCACAGCCAGCAATGTGGCTTTGGAAGGCTTTCTGGATGGTTGTGTCCAAAAAGGAATTTGTGGACATATAGGCATCCCAACGACGCTTAATGATGGACGTGAACACCTTACCTATGCATGAAGTCAATGCAATGGGACGAAAATTACCTGGATCAGATGGGTTTGCATGTGCACTAGATTTGGGGATGAGCTTGATGACAGCTTTTTTCCATGTTGCAGGAACATGGCTGGTCATCAGGCAGGTGTTGAATAGGTGCAACAATGCAGACAACAATACACACACACACACACACACACACACACACACACACACACACACACACACACACACACATACCTGTACACACACACATGCACACACACTCATACACACACACACACACACACATACACACACACACACACACACACACACACACACACACACACACACACACACACACACACAAACACACACACACGCGCACACACACTACACATGCACCATTAAATTGTACTGAGTGTGTAGTGTATTCAATAAAATTAATGTATACTGAAACTTAATGAATTCCTATAATGTAAGCATAACATTTACCAAGAAATTCGCTGTATCCTCATTGAACCGCATTTCCTTCTTGTACAGTCTACTGATCATTTGAAAAAAAATTGTCTACAACTAATGCCACATGTACAGATGCTAACAGGGCTCAGCACATGTATTATGTACACGCACATCAGCAGCACTCACATCCACATCCACATGTGAAGTATGAATATTATCTCAGAAGTTAAACTTCCTACATAACAGACTCTTACGTACATGAATGGCCTGCATCATCATTCTTTCATTCTACGTACCTAGCTTCTAGATCTTGCAGAGACTACAGACCATTTGGGAGACAGTATGTCTACTGCAAATGGCACAGACATCATAGAAGAATACCAGTGTAGATTGTGGGAAGCTAAGGACAGTGTTTGCAGTATGATAAAGTCAGTAATAGAAATTTATGGCCTTCCTTACTTCCCAAATGGAAGAGACCAAGAGACCTTATGGCAGTTGAGAAATACTATTTTGAGGAAGATAGGGGAGAATTCTGGGTAATAGAAAAAGATAAGAAAATTGTGGGTTCAGGGGCATTTTAGAGACTGAAAAAGATGGTGAAAGGTG
This sequence comes from Halisarca cf. caerulea, assembly GCA_963170055.1. Taxonomy (NCBI): domain Eukaryota; kingdom Metazoa; phylum Porifera; class Demospongiae; order Chondrillida; family Halisarcidae; genus Halisarca; species Halisarca cf. caerulea. Next base: position 1,129,825 of record CAUJGJ010000005.1, read on the forward strand.
TGCATACATCTGTAGGATTTTCTTGTTGCCAGAAGCCAGAAGACAAGGACTAGGTAGGGCTATGTTACAACTGCTGGAGAAGAGAATCTAGAAGGGAGGATATATACAGGTCAATATAATACTATATTGAAACAGCTGCTTCTCTTGAGGAGGCTTGCAGGCTGCACTATACAAGATTGGATATATGAAGGGGGAACTCAACGATGCAATAGATCCAAGCCTACCACAGAATTACTAACTTGGAGAACTACACCATAGCTAGGTTCTATGACTGTATATAGTACAATAACTGCATGAATTAATGTCTATAATAAACATTTAACATTTTGCCAGAATAATTTCACATGCACACTATGCATTTGTGTACCTGTTTCCCTATTCATATAAAATTAATGCATACTTTAATATAGTGTTTTCACTGTCTATGATTGTATAATATGACATTGTATGCAATAATTGTAAAATACTGCATAATAAATGTGTGTACAGCTAGTTATGACCATGTAATAATATTATGGCCAAATTGATTTTATTGATAAACATGACAATATTGGATTATAAGGAATGCTCGATGAAAAAATCACTATAATGGATAAATTGCACGTGCATATACTTACTAATTTTGCCTACTGAATATATGATTTCACATTCCTTCACTTGTTTTCCCATTCTTATCACATGCTCATAGCATCTTCACTGAGATTGTATGTATTGTATACGTATATAAATATAAAATACTGCACATGTATAAGATACATGTGCAGTATTTTATATTTATATACATATTATACAGCTAATCGTACTGATCTCAGAATGTAATATAGTCATATTTATTTTATTGATGACATGTCAGATTAAGGAATGATGAAATCATGCACCTTTAATTGTGGATGTCAAGGATTCTTGGATTGCATGCATGCTCAAGCTTAAGGCCAGAACAGAGCACATATGTATATAGCATGAATAGTAGAAAACATGCGTACAGTAGTTCAGAGAGTATATAATATGACACAATTGGGAACTTGCTTTCATGTCAATTTACAGCTTAACAATTGCTATATAACCATAGTCTCGGAACCACACCCAACTTCTCTTCTGACGTCACTTCTTGCCACCGTGAAAAGTTGAGTCTGGCAAGTATGCTCAGCAAAGTTGTTGTAATGCTAGGTTGTGGATGAGATCACATAATGATATTCATACGCACGTCGCGCACCACATTATGATATTCATGCACACATCGTTGAATATATTGGCATGAATAAGGAGTAAAAATTCAGCAACCACTGATTCAGTGAATATCGCTTTAGTTGTACCACTCGCACATATGGACAAGTTGTCTTCAACCGTTGAAGAAGTATTCCAGTCCTTAGTGGTTCCCTTTCCAAATCTGAAGACTCAGCAGAAGGATGCTGTTATGGCTTTCTTGAAGGGAAAGGATGTCTTTGTTGGCCTGCCAACAGGATTCGGCAAAACTATCGTCCCAGCACTCCTTCCTGCCTGTTTGGACAACCTGCATGGAAAGGGGAGCATAGTATTGATTATATCTCACCATTGATTGCATTGACAGTGGATCAATGCAAACGCTTTGTGGAAATGGGGTTGGAATGTGGTGCAGTGGGAGAAAGTGATGACAAAGATGCATGCAGAAATACTAGATGCCAAATACCAGATAGTTATGAGCAGCTCATAAGCGATATTGCTGAAATAAATGCAGAAGCATGCTTCTGTCAGAACGGTATCAGAAAGGACTACTTGCCATTAATTGTAATAGATGAGGCACATTAATTCCATCTGTAAATGGTAAGAATTGTTATACATTGAATCTAGAATTGTTTGTATGTGATAGGCCATGTACATGATGTACACATACTACTGTTTAATGGATTCTATTCCTGTCCGACAATACACAGGGGTGAGGACTTCTGCCCTTGCTTTGGTCACCTTGGAGAATTAAGATGTTTGGTACACCCAAAGGTGGATCTGATAGCCATGACTGCTACAGCTAACAGGCGAATAAGGCTTACAGTTATGAAGAAGCTGATGATGGAGCGTGCACTTGTAGTGAACGTCTCGCCAGAGAAACCGAACATTTTTTTGCCGTGGTGGGGGCAACTTTTGTAGAGAAGCTGGTAGATGACTTGTGTGCAGGCCTACACGAGCATGGGAAGTACTACCCAAAGACTTTAATCTTTTGTAAGAGGTCAGATAGCATCCACAGTTCATTGCCACAAAATAAGCAAAAAAAATGAATTTTATATACTAACACTTGCACAGGTGGGACAACTGCGGCTACATAATTATTATGCTCAGCTATTGAAAGAAAGATGGGAGACAAGTTCATCATTCCCAATGGCATAAGCTTACCGTCCCCAGGTGAAAGGTAAGAACTTTACTGCCTAAAATGAACATTCATATCATGCCACCATGCAGAGATTGTTCAAACCCACCACAGATTGGCCGAATTTTTTTGTGTCACAAAACACACAAAAATTAAAGGAGGATGTTATAACCACATTCATGCACAACTCCACAGCAGCACGTGTAGTGATATGCACTGAGGCATTTGGGATGGGGCTTGATTGTCCAGTGATTGACCAGGTTATCCACTATGGCATACCTTCCACAGTGGAAGACTATATACAACATGTGGGAAGAGCTGGCAGGTCAGTATGTGAGCATGTACTTAATAGGTACTTAAGTGTGTCAAGACACCTTTTACATTTCTCAGATCAGGACAGCAAGCACGGGCAATCATGTACCCCATACAGACAGCTGGGCATATAGATAAAGAAATGAATGTGTATTCAAAGAAGTGGGAACAAACCTGTACATGCAGGAGAGCCTTTCTATATAATATACAAAGACTATCCTACATCAATAAGCAAACCAACACGTCCATGTCCATATGCTGTGATGTTTGCTTGTTGAACTGTCAGTGTGGTGACTGTTTTAAACTAAATCAGATTTTATAATCATCATTAGAATTGTAATGTAACTTTAAAAGTTTACAATGCAATTACCGTAAGAAATATGATTCTAATTATCAAGATTTTACTTGTGGTAAACAACATATCATGATATTTCAAACCCTACTGACCCATGCTGTTCTTAGTCGGAGCACAGTCACACCACGACATGCACACGGTCAGTTTACCGCCTGCCTTGCCATGCCCCATGCATTTATCAAGACGAACATTGATGTTGGCACTTCTGCTACTACAACTTGGAAGCTCACCCCCCCCTCCCACTGGATAGGACCCCTGAGTATATACAAGCAATCTTCTCCCCTCAGTGGCAATCCAACCTCTCGGCCATTGTTACTCTACAATGAAATATTTTCCTTGATTTGTATTTATTTCACTCAAGTCCAGCATTTATGCTTAGATTGCTTGTGTTCAAACTCTGCACTTATCTTTGAATGTCTTTGATCAATTTTCCATCTATTGCAGGTGCTGACGACTGCCCATTGTCAAAGACTGTTTTTAATTTTCAATCTGAGTTGTACTTCCTATTGCAATAATTTTTCCTCACCTGTGTTTCACCCTTTGCCGTTGAAGAGGAATACCTCTCCACTTGTCGGCTTGACAGGCGGCTTTTCGATGGCAGTACCTAAACGGGATAGTCACTGTAGGATTGAAGCAGTCTCATCTACACTTGAAGAAAACTTTGTTCAAAAAGAGCCATTCTTGGAGGTACTTTTAGGCACGCGATATGGCGTATCAATGAACCTAATAGGATATAATATTTAGTTATCTTAACCACATTTATCTATTTTTAGATTATACTGAAATTTTCATGCAAAAAGCAAGAGAAAAATCATACATTTTCTAAGTCATTTTTTGCTGTTTAGCGACTATCACCTATCACGTGACTTGTCATTTCTTATCACATGACTATTGTTCCTCTTTCTGTTCCTTTCCTCATTTTAATCACTCTGTTTTAGTCACTCTGCTTCAACACTTCACAAAAGTGTGTGCAAATTATGGTGTGCCATATGTAAAAAAACTCATGATGTAGAATCACTTGTGGAATGAGGATATATGAATATATCCTTGGATGTGTATTATATATCCATGGAAATTATATAGAGATATATATCCGTGGCTACATAATATATATCCGTGGATATATATTATAATTATTATATCCATGGATATATAATATACATCCTTGGATATATATATACGGATATATACTCTGTATCCACAGATATATAATATATATCCATGGATGTGTAATAGTTGGATATGGATGCATGGAATCACATGACACCATGTGATCAAGCATTACCAGCCACAACACCAGGAAGTTATTGTGCAGTGAGCAATAGTAATAGAAATGTTTAAATCAGTATAAATTTTGAATGAGCACATGTTCTGGAATAGAAAATGGCTGACGGAGGTCAAGGCAGAGAGACCCAGGGGAGCAAATACAGGGAGACTCAAGTCTGATATAAACCCAGCTGAAGTCAAGTTCCTAATGGCAAAAGACTTTTCAAAGAGCAAAATTTCTTCACTTCTTGATGTTAGTCGGTAAATTCTTTATAACTGATTGAAAACTTGGGATCCAGTCACATTCTCCAAGTATACTGCAATGAATGATGTAGAGCTATAGGGTGAGAGAGATCAAGTCAATACATCCTAATGATGGTGAGGTGATAATGGCAGGTCATTTGAATTCAAGGGGAACATTCGTTACTAGGGCAAAACTGCAGGTCAGCATACATAGAGAGGCTAATGGTGTGGCTGAAAGAAGAAGCGTGGCTATTAAGGGTATATAGAGTCTATCTTGCTGATGGTACAAATAGTGTTTGGCACATTGATGCATACCACAAACATATTAGATGATGATTTGATATTCATGGAGCAATTGATGGGTATTCTCAGCTTATAACTTTTCTCAAGTGCCACACAAATAATAAGTCCAAAAGTGGTCATGTAGCATATATGGGAGGAGTCAAAAAAGTGAGAACAGATCATGGTAGTGAAAATATACTAGTATGGCATGTTATGCTGGAGGAGCACAGTACAGATGATTGTGTCATTGCAGGAAGCTCCACCCATAATGAACATATTGGGAGGCTGTGGAGGGATGTGTATCACTCTGTACTGTGTCCACAGATATCTATTATATATCCACGGATACATAGTATGTATCCGTGGATATCTATTATATGTCCACAGACATATATTATATATCCGTGGATATATGATATATATCTGTGGATATATGATTATAATTCATTCGCCTCCTCTTTGCCATTAGGAACTTGAATTCAGCTGGGTTTATATCAGTCTCCTTGTATTTTCCCCCCTGGGTTTCTCTGCCTTGACCCCCGTCAGCCATTTTCTATTCCAGAGCATGTGCTCATTCAAAATTTATACTGATGTAATCATTTCTGTAATTCCAACTATTGTACATCCGTGGATATATATTATATATCCGTGGATGCATAGTATATATCTGTGGATATATAATATATATCCACGGATGTATATTATATATCCATGGATATATTCTTGAAGAAATAATCTCAGGTGGCTTTCGGGAAACATGATTGTAATTCATTTGCCTCCAACCCAAATCTGAACATTGAATCATTTCTGAATCATTACTGACGTTTCGGCTGCATGCTTCAGCCTTCTTCAGAGTAGTATTGTTCAATAAGTATAAGATATAGGTAGATAGATATAGATATTAAAATAAGTATTGTTCAATGTACACTCTGCAACCTTCTTCGAATTCATAGTACATTGAACAATACTTATCTTAATATCTATCTATCTGCATCTTATACTTGAGCTCATTGAACAATACTACTCTAAAGAAGGCTGCAGCATGCAGTCGAAACGACAGTAATGATTCAGAAATGATTCATTGTTCAGATTTGGGTTGGAGGTGAATGAATTATAATCATATATCCATGTATATATAATATATATCCGTGAATATATATTATACATCCGTGGATATATAATGTATATCCGTGGATATATAACATACATCTGTGGATATATTCATGAATCCACATTCCACAAGAGATTCTACATCATGACTACATATGGCACCCCATACAGGGGCGGCTCCATGACTTTCAGATTGGGGGGGCAAGTCTGGCCATGTTTTATGGTAATGTGATCATGCCTGATAATTCAAATCAGGCTTAATCGAAAAGATTTGAGCAAAAACTGCACAAACACGTGTGAATGTGTGGTTATTGCGCAATCAAAAGATGGCAGCCAACGTTGTCGTCAAGAAGTATTGATCAATGCTGAGGAATAATTAATTTCTCTCTTTTTGTGTGGCAATTTTCTTTCAAGCTATGTTTACTTTATTATAGACAAACCTACTGTATCTTTGAAATCATTATGATACCTGCAAATGTATATATTACCTTCTGAATTTTTATCCTTCTCCTGAGCAACATTAGGGGGGGACAAGGCCCCTCCAATATTATGGTTGGGGGGGGGGGGGGGGGGGGGCAATTGCCCCCTCTGACCCCCCTGTGGCGCCGCCCCAGCAAATGGCCATTAACATGGCCAACTCTGAAGCCCTAGTTAGGAAACCCCACGTTAAGACAGCGGAATTCGAAAAATCGCATATGATAAAAGTTTCAAATTGTTTTAAGAGTGATTTTAAGGGCTTTTTCGTACTTGTACTCCCAGAGCTGAGGAAATCGTTCAGGTATAAAGTAAGTGTCTCTTTTAGGAATCATGTACCGGCGAGCACCGTTAGGGTCTGTGAAAGTTTTTATCTTATTTGTGTGCTACACGCGTGCCCCATTCCGATCGGCGCCGTGGGACTAATTGCCACGTACCACTTCGATCAAGAAGAGATTTCGCGTCAAAATTTCAAATGTTGGCCTTAAACGAGCAATACCCCCAATTAAGTGCGTGGGATTCTCGATCTGAGTCCGCTACTGACTAGTCTAGGTGCTAGCCCTTACTTTTACCCTCACCTCGCCCACGCAGGAGAAGTACAGGGCTAGCGGCTAGACTAGCTACTGACCAAAAGCCAGTGACGAAGTTAGTAAACCTCGCTAACGCTAGGTAATAATGCTCAGCTGCTTCATGAATTCACTCGGGTTGATCCTTATTGATTATTCTGTCTCCATCTAGGGAGGATTTTGGAAGAAGAATGTCCACAGCAGAAATTGATCGTAATGAGGATGCTGAAAAAGGGATTAAAGCTCAAAGTATGGAGAGTTATATATACAGATTGTGGGAAGCTAAGGATCGCGACAGTGTTTGCAGTATGATAAAGTCTGTAATAGAAAGTACTGGATATCCATACTTCCCACATGGAAGAGACCAAGACCTTGTGACAGTTGAGAAATCCTATTTTGAGAAAGATAAAGGAGAATTCTGGGTTTTAGAAAAGGACAAGAAGATTATGGGTTCAGGAGCATTTATAGAGTCTGAAAAAGATGGTGAAAAGTGTGCATACATCTGTAGGATGTTCTTGTTGCCAGAAATTAGAAAGCAAGGACTAGGTAGAACTATGTTACAACTGTTGGAGAAGAGAATCAAGAGGAGAGGATGCAGGTCAATATATATTGAAACAGCTCCTTCTCTTGAGGATGCGCTCAGGCTGTACTGCAAGAGTGGATACAAAAAGGTGGAACTCAATGATGCAATAGATCCACGAACTGAAATGCTAATGTTCAAGCCTATCACAGAAAAACTTACTGAGAGAACTGCACCATGACATAAATGAACAAAATTGTCTATAATACTAATTTAAGGCCCCACAAAGTTAATAATATGTTTCTGGTCTTGGACATCTTTGAATATTGACCAGGTCACCAGGGTTTTTATTTTATTTTTTTTCAATCTGGTCATCGAGGAAGGCATTCATGGATGTATAATCCTTATATCTGTGAACAGAATCTATTAATGCTGACAAGAATTAATGTTGAATTGAAACAAGTTGAAAGATGATACAAAACTTATACAGGACAATTAAATGGGAGTGCATGTCTGTATCGCAGGTAGGTTGTGTGCAAACTCAGCCAGAAAGGGGGCATTTTGTGGTTTTAAAGGAATGTTATAAAAAGTGTCACATCGGCTAGTTTTGCATGAGTTGGTCATGTGCAGAATGCGTGAACTTAGACTGGATAATTTGTCTTCTTCTTGTTTTGTTCTTTTTAAATCTTCTAAAACCTTAACATCACCGAAACAAATAAGAAAATCGAAAGCCGACGTGGGGAAAGGTTAGCAGACTGTCCAACCTAGACACCACCCTAAAGAGGGACATGTATCAGGCTACAGTTTGTGGCATACATGTCAGTGTCTGTCAACATCACATACATGCTGGACTACAACCTCAGATACTATGCTATAACAGGCTCTAACTTTCTTCCTGTATGTGTCTCAGTTGAAATGACGTCATAATATTATAAAATGGCCATCTTTAGTTCAGTTGGCTTCAGGTCTCAAAAATGTTCACTTTACTGAACATTTTGAGCAAATATTTAGTAATTTAACTCTAATAAATGGAGACATTTGAGTCTCTATTTGTGATTATATCTGAATCAATGCTCACGTATCCGGACAAACACTGTCCCAGTCGGGACTCGAGAAAGAGGCATGAAAAATCGGGACAATCCTGCCTAAATCTGGATGGTTGGACCATAGACACTCTAAACTACAACTAATAATAATTGTGAACACATGAGACCCGATATCCATGTTGTAAAATGTGTGGGTGGACAAAATATTATTTTACTTTAGTAATTACCGCCACAGAGTTGTTCTGCCTTCAGTACTGGTATTTGTAAGTTCAATTCTGTCTTATGCAGGAATAGTCACTTAAATAGTCACCGTTCTCTTCCACTGTCATTTACGTAACAAAATCACGAAATGAACATACGGATGGTTTTCACACTTATTTACCAGTTTGGATGCCTTAGTAGAGGTGAAATTGTATTTAATCGAAAGAAACGGATTCTGTACAAGGAGATCTGTGATTTATACTCAAATAACCAAAGGGTTATGGTAGACATCAAGTGCACATCATGTGGTCATAGTTGTTTCTGATTTTGTGCGTTTTCCAAAAACGCTGTATGTAAACTGGTCGAAAACGATACAGGGACGGGACACCCTGATTGTTAACGGATTCACACAAAAACATTCTAGTCAGTCATGTGATAATGAAGTCACACTTCCGGTTTGAAGTCGCTGCATTCATGGGATCTTCTGTACAAGGACATCCACATTCTGCTGACCGATGCCATTGTTTTCAACTGTGGCGTTTTTGCAGTTTACACACATTTTTTAGTTTTCTGAGGGATAAAACCGTGGCTGAAACTGCCAAAATGCAGCACATTTTCTTCAAAATTGCAACGAAAGTGAAAAATACAAAGCTGAAGGATAAAACTTCTTCGTAAACCTGATACCGTTGTTGCAGAGATGAACCCTTATATTCGCAAGTAATTCGGGAGGAGGGGCGGCAGCCCCACGGGTTTTTTACCCGAATTACTTGTTTCCGGAGTAATAATAGTAATAATAGTATGAATATAATAATAGTAATAACAATATAATACAAATTACACACACAAATTTTATTGTTGCATTTTCAGAGGTATCCACTTTGGTTTACAGATTCAAAAATTATCGTTTTGGGTAGCTTCGACTATTTCATGATACGAGATACAAGATACAGTTGCAATATGTGTTACAAGATATGCAGTTGTGATACAGAATTGACAGACAAGAATTCGCTTTTCTTGTCCACGATAGAAGCCAGACGATTGGTAAGCACGCTGCGCCCAATAGCAACAATGAGCTGACAGTGGTAGACTTCCCTTCCTACGTCTTTGATAACGTTTAGGATAGGATATTGTTGTTGTATCGTGTGCCTATTTGTCCAGTGGATATATTAGGGTTAGGGTCTTGAAGGTTGACAGCCTTTACCACTGGCAGCTTAAAGCTTTCATAGTGAACCCCATGACAAAAGCTATAATCAAGCCACACAGCTGCAGGCTTGTGTGTGTGTGTGTGTGTGCGTGCGTGCGTGTGTGTGTGTGTGTGTGTGTGTGTGTGTGTGTGTGTGTGTGGTGTGTGTGTGTGTGTGTGTGTGTGTGTGTGTGTGTGTGTGTTTGGGTGGGTGGGTGTGCACATATGCATGTGTTTCATATTATTGCAAGACAGAATGTAACCAGCAATCATAATAAAACAGCTGTACAATCAAATGTTAACTCTTTTGAACTGAGTTCTTAAATTAATCCAGCTGCAAGATGTGGGTGAAAGTTATTTTACAGCATAACATAATAAATCGGAAAACAGTAACACACACACACACACACACACACACACACACACACACACACACACACACACACACACACACACACACACACACACACACACACACACACACTAGTACTGCACATGCAGATGCACACACACATGTTAATGCTTGTGGTGTATGTACATGTATGTGTGTGTGTGTGCATTCGTGTGTGTGTGTGTGTGTGTGTGTGTGTGTGTGTGTGTACATGTGTGTGTGTGTGTGTGTGTGTGTGTGTGTGTGTGTGTGTGTGTGTGTGTGTGTGTGTACATGTGTGTGTGTGTGTGTGTGTGTGTGTGTGTGTGTATACATACTTTTTCGTGTGTATGCGTGTACATGTGTGTGTGTATGTGTGTGTGTGTGCACTTGATAATGCAGCTTCAACGTTATTAAGGTTTACATAGCATGTTTTCGAACAACAATTTGGGAAGATAGGATGTCTACAAGAATTGACAAAGATGTTGAAATCAAAATATGAAGAGATGTAATATATTGTACAGATTGTGGGAGGCTAAGCATCGTGACAGTATTGGCAGTATAATTAAGTTGCAGCTTTAGAAAGTTGCGTACTAATACTGTATCTCCCACATAGAAGAGATCAATACCTTATGGTAGTTCAGAAATACTATATTGAGGAAGATAGCTACAGGTAAATTCTGGGTTATTGAAAAAATAAGACGATTATGGGGTCAGGAGCGTTTATAGAGACTAAAAGGTGATGAAAGGTGTGCATACATCTGTAGGATGTACCTGTTACCAGAGGTCGGAAGAGAAGGACTAGGTAGGGCTATGTAGCAACTGCTGGAGAAGAGAATCAAGAGGAGAGGATGCAGGTCTATATACATTGAAACAGCTCCTTCTCTTGAGGAGCTTGCAGGCCGCACTACAAGAGTGGATACAAGAAGGTGGAACTCAAGGATGCAATAGATCCACAAGCTAATATACTCTTATTCATGCTTACTACAGAAATATATACTGACTTAAATAACTGTGCCATAACCATAATATGTGACTGTAAATATAATCATAACTGCATGAATTAGTATTCCGTCTATAATGCTATATTTGACATTTTGTCTAGAATTTCATACACCTTGCATTGCTGCTTTTGTATAAATACAGCTAGTCATGACCTGCAATATGGCTTAATTGGTTTTATTGATAAACATGTCGGCCTGATTAAGGAATGGTGAAATAATGCATCTCTTCATTGTGGATATCAAGGACATTCGTGGATTGTACACTCAAGGCCAGAAGTGCATAAACATAACATGTAAAGGAGAAAACATGGTTCAAAGAGAGAGTATGACACAATTACGAACTTTTTTCTTGAAATGGTAATACATAAAATTAATGCAGCTTTACCTAGCAACCTGCAAAACATGGACCACATTGTTATAGAGGCCACCATAGGCTGATCCATTGGTCACCTGTTTAATACAGTACTAGTTGAAGCCGAGTTTTTCTGTGATCACAGAATTCTCATTTTCCTGCCATCTTCCAGTGAAGGATCACATTTTTAATTTGTTGTAAGAACTCCATGCAAACAGTTTTGTTTGGGTGTGAACTTGTCCCCTCGTTCTCCCATTGGTCTTCCTTTGGTCTCAGGAACAATTATTGGGAGTAAAATGGCACACAATGCAGCTAGAGATGCAAAAATGACAAATGACAGTGCCGCATCAATCCGATGCTCTAAGAATGGGAACACTAGGGATAGTATTATGCTATTCAGTTGATAAGAACCAGTGCATATGCCAAGAGCAAGTCCTCTCCAATTATCGGGGAAGAGTTAAACAGTTATGACATACGGTTGCACCATCCAGAACATCCCATTGCTGTGCATTACAAATCAAGGCTAAAGGACTATAAGGTAGAGTGCCCTAATTTTGTACAGCCCCTACTTCTGAACACCGCCTTTTCCTGAGCTCAGGAACTAGAGTTGGAGACATTTAAGCCTGCCATTTCTTAGCACTAACAAAGGGCATAACAGTTGCTGAAGGGACTGTTCAAATTAGGGTACTCTACCTTGCTGTTCTCCAAGTTGTGAGTTGATTTTTGGTTCAAAAAAGCACTTTTCTGTAATTGTCAAATTCAGAGAAATACCTTTGGCAAAGACATCTTTGGAACCACGTGGGCTGAAACTGTCCACTAGAGAAAAGTATACAGCAGACGTTACCCATGCAGACACACTCCAGTAGCTCCTATTGCACAGGACATTATGTGACCAATCCTCATTGACACAAATGTTGTCAACACTGACCCAATCAAGTCACTGACACCAATTGTTAATGCCACTAGTATGCCATGTGGTACAGTCCATTGATCAGCACCAGCTACTTGTAGTACTGGTCCCACATACTGCACTAATACCATGTAACCCATGGACACATGAAAGAAGAAGACCAGCTCAACTACTAGCAATCTTTTACAGAAAGAACCCATTTTTACTAGTGGGGGAGAGACATCATTCAGTATTCAAACTTACAATAACCATGCATGGTAATCATACAGATAATTATAAGATGGCAAATGATTTGATGTGTATAAAAGAAGTTACCTAGGACTCAGGGTTGTTCATTGAGATGCATTATACAATGCAATCAGGGTGAATGCTGATAGACATTGATACAACACAATGACCTGGCAAGGTACAATAGTTCTTAGGCTACTTCAGGGGTAGTCCATTTCCTTCTACAAAAGAAAAAAAATCAATCTCCTCAAGAATTAGTTGGTGATCATCCTGTGGAAAATGGTTCCTCTGAGAAGGCGCAAAGGTTAAGAAGGACGTCATCCTCGCAGGTCAGGCTGATTTACATCAGCTAGTGGACAGCTAGTGCAAATTTGCTTAGGGTTACCTGGTTGCCGCCACCATATCTTCCATCACGGCTTTTTGCTTCACAATCTCATCCAAACTTAAACTCATTTCTTACTCATCCTCCTCTGTAATGGTGGCCAGCATTCCCTTCTTTTAAAGACACCTCTTCCTCACAGGCCACGTGGTGGTAGACATCTTAGTCATGTGATGTGATTTTACTCAGAAACTAGAAAAATAGCAACCCGTTCTTTGCCTTTGCTATACATTTTATGCCATGAGAGATGGAACTTTAATACTGGTAATAGAAACAGTATAAGCATGATCCTTTCTCCACCATGGATGAATGCACAGATCCAGTATGGGAGGAAGGTACCAAGAGTGTATGCTTCTATCGTTCCCAGAGAGTAAGCTATATACTTAAAAAAGTAATGAAGGCGAATCGATACTGCTGAGGTGAAATTTGCACCTATGAATACCTGCAGGGAAGTGTAAAAACACTTACCGTAGAGCGGGAAATTTTCGCGGCATAAATTTTCGCGAATCGAAGTAAAATGTAATTTTCGCGATGTGAAGATTTTTATTTGCGTTTTGTTACGTTTCAAGTCGTTTGCGTCCATTTCTAGACCATTTCAAGTTCGGAGCGCGCTTTTCGCTGAGTTTAACGCTCCATTCCTTGGAGAATCTTGTTATAGCATGCTGTTTTCCCGACTTTAGTGCGCATCTGTCGAAATTTTCGCAGTTAAAGTTTCGCGAATCCGTACAATTCGCGAATATAGCGAAAATATTGCCTCGCGAAAATTACCCGCTCTACGCTATAATGTAATGGAAAACAATAAGGTAGTTCACACAAATGATGTGTACAGGAAGTGTGGGCTAATTTTGATCTTAATGAATTGAGACCTAAACATTAAATTTTACATATTATAAGCAGAATATGCTGACCATCACCAATATCTTCACAGTAGCATCCATGCCACTTATTGGAAATGTTTAGTAATAATCATAGTACATTGTGGTAATATTAAAATCTATGACATGATGTGTATATGAATACATATAAAGGCTATAATAGTGTGTGCACATGTCTGGAAACGAGCATTATGAGTAGCATTAGACCATCCACCGCTCAATCCAGTAATAAATCTCCCTGTCAACAAGAGATCCCAAAACATAGTAGACGATGGTAAAAACCAGCTAACACCAATCATGCTCCATCCGACAGCAAACACCACCACACCTAGCACCATGGATAGCACAGGACCAAGTATACTGATGAGGAGAGAACTGGAAATACCTCCAATAGCACCTCCTATTAAGACCTGTCAGAGGGTCCAATCAGGCTTTGATATAAGCAGAAGTCTGTCTATTCAATCCAAGGTGTGGAATTAGCATCTCTGTTCATTTCATCCAATAATGGAGATGAAAATGCTAGTGCCTGGCCATAAGAGGAATAAAAAAGGGCTGTAACTGAAGCTGGAGTTTAACAAACTTCCAACTACAACAGGTGATAAAATCTTCTTTGTCTTTAGTCATTAGATCACTTCTGTCTCCATTTGAAAGTGACTCCTTTTCAGTCTCTGTATTGTCTTTCATTTAATTGGATAAAGATTCTATATTTCTACCTACACCATAAAATTCTTTCATCATAAATATCGTGCTACACTACTTCCTGTGAATATTTTTTTGTGATTCACACAACATGCATGTGTTTTCATACACCAATCACCTTTAGTTATTTCATTGACAATGGCTATTATATCCCCCAAAACTGATTGAATATTTTTATTGTTTTGTAATTCTGATCTTTCGTTTTATTTTATTTTTTTGCTGCATCTCAATTTTTTGGAATCTTTGTACTTCCTCCATGTTTCTTTTGTGTTTTGCCTTTGTCCCTTTTTTCCTTTTTTTTCTTTTTTTTCTTTTCTGGGCGCCACTGATAGTAACCTCTGGCTAAAGGTTCCCCAGATTAAATAAGAATACATGATACCTGATATCTGATACCTGAGTCATGCATACTTTTATTGCCACAGATCAACTAGCAAGTTGGAAATCAATTGACCATGCAACTGTACCAGGACAAGCATAGCATCGTCCATTTGTATCATTGGAATGGTATCTTATGAATGGTATATATGATTTAACATCTCTATGGTAAGACTGTCCAGGATGACTCTGGTTTTCCTGGCAATAAATTCTAATGTCTTTCATTTGCCATGAGAAGTGTGATTAATGGAGCTTGTATGCATGCCCCTAGAAATAAACAAGGAAACAAGCCTCAAATAACCAAATCTTAATATTTATTGAAACTGTAAAACCGCAATCATGCACAACTGAACACTGAGTCTATAGTGCACAAGGCTACAAATGATTCATTGTTGTACACATGCATGTGACAGTGTGGGCAATGCACCATGCAACACATAATAGCATAAACGTAGTAATCATGGCAGAACTTAGTAGGACAAGATATCCTATTGTAGTACAATGCAGCATAGAATACATGCAGCACATGACACACACAAATGCTATAGTTTACAGGTGCACCACAGGGAGGTCAATAAGGCAAATTTATGTCCGGGACTCAAAAGATTAGTCATTTTCTCAGAACACCTTCTTAGCGGGATAATCATGCTGTATACATTAGAAGTTAGCATGTAATAAAGCAAATTTGATATCTTTAGTTATAGTTTTTGCTCTTCTAATGATGCACCCTTTCCATTCAAAATAATACAAGTCATGCAAGCACAAGGCATAAGGTACAGTACATTTCATCGACAATGAAGTACTATCAACCCCTCCTTGAACAGCCTAAGTTAAAGCCATGACACTTGATTAAACTAACTAGGTCCTTATATTATTATTTTTATTATCATTATTATTATTATTATTGCTGCTTTGCAGTCACAAATTGTGACTGATGGACTGACACCTAAATTGGTGCAGCCAAATATACAGCAATGAAATAATGGTGGAATGAGGAAAGTGATATAATTGTAAGAAGTTAAAAGTATATAAAATGCGGCTGGTATTGAAGACAATTTGGGGGGGGGGGGGGGGGGGGGAATTTGCATGAAATAAAAATGTATGCTGCATGTGGGCCCAATAATATCATGTAATAATGACCGTAGACAGTGAGATTGATGTGTGATTTAATTGGCACGAAATTCAGATGCATAGTGTAAGCTCTTACCTGGAATTATATACAGAATTGCAGCAGAAATGAACATACATGGATTAAAGAAAACAACTGGGTGCAAGGTGATATAAAGGGACTACAAGGGAATCAAAATACAATCATGTGAACAAGGACATACACAGTATATACACACATTAATTTACTACATGGACAGAGATTAGGTAGCTAGGGGTACATGTCCCTGTAAAGATTTGCTGGGGAGTTAATTACTTGATAGATGTCAATTAGGAGAGATTGCAGTGACAGCGTGGGCAAATGTAGTGGAAAGTGCATGGGTTGTCAGGGCAAAATGTAGATAAAAAATGGCCCCAAAATACTGTGATTAGTTGCTAAGTGGTGTTTTGTGGATTGTCTTGTTCCAGATATTACAAATGATACATAGCTTAATATTTGACTGTATTGACAGGGCGATTGTAAACATTTTGACCATAAAAATCAAATCATGTAATTCAAGCCAGTACATCAGTGGGAGCATTTGGAGTGTTAAAAGCCTGTTTCTGTAACTAATAGAATAGTCATTGGCAATGAATTTGCTAGCACGTCTCTGGATGTTCTCAAGGGACACAATATCCTTGATAAGGTAAGGTCTCCATAATTGTGAGCAATATGATAATTTGGAGCGAACTAGAGATAGATAAAGCGATTTTCGTACAGATGTCGAATTGGAGGAACCATGAAGAATTCGTTTGATGAAGTTGAGAGCACGGTAAACAAATGCACAGACAGATTTGTAGTACATGGAAAGTCCATAAAAGATTACAGGAGACAATTACACCGAGATCACAGTATTCAGTACGGGACTGGAGGATTCCCCAGTCCATGTTGTAAATGGGAGCAGTTGACTTAGTGAATCTGAAGCAGACGCATGCACATTTAGAAACATTTAATGACAGATACCATTGGTCACACCAATTCAGGATTGAGTCAATGTCTTGTTGCACTTGGTTACTACATGTTCAAAGGTGTGTTCATTGATTGCAGAAATTTTGTATCATTGGCAAATAAATATGGGATGAATGAGGGATAGAGTTAGGTAGATCATTAATGAATATCAGAAAAAGTATTGGTCCAAGAATGCTTCCCTGTGGTACACCAGAGTGCACTGGTAGGAGTTCAGAGAGTATACACTGTCTATTTCAACAAAATGGAATCTATTGGACAAATAGAATTTAAACCATTGCCACAGTGAGCCTGTGATCCCAAAATGCCAGAGTTTATACAAAAGTTCCTCGTGAGGTACTGAGTCAAAAGTATTTTTGAAGTCCAAAAAGATGGCATCAGTTGGTTGCCTGCGTCAGCTGCTTTAAAGATTTCTGAATATGAGAGTAGCAGTTGCATGAGGCATGATCGCCCTTGGATGAAGCCAAACTGTTGTGTAGAAATGCGTGGGTACACATATGGTATGATTTTGCGGAAGATGATGGACTCCAGAACTTTGGATAGGAGGGGAAGTAATGATATTGGACGGTAGTTTGACACATTTGACTTGAACCAGATTTGAATACTGGGCAGATTTTATGACTTTCCATTCTGAAGGAATGCAAGAGTTGGCTATGTATGTACAAATAATATATATATATATATATATATATATATATATATATATATATATGTATGTATGTACAGTATGTATGTATTATATACATCATTAGTTGAGGAAACTGTATTTTAGGCACTAATTGTGAAGGTATATGATCAGAGTAGAAAAGTGGAATGTACACTTGTGTGTACACTAGTGTCACAAGGGTATTATGATATCATTAATATAAATTAGTAATTATAGTACCAGTTTAGTTACAAAATACACGTACTTGCTGGTGTGCACCAGAATGAAGTACTTCAAACATAATCACTAGCTACCAAATTGAATAAAAAGAATGGGAATGATAGAAGTCAGTTCCAAGAAATTGCAGACTCCTACCTAAGAAATTTGGGGGATTTTGAATTCAATGATCTCTTCAATTCAGGACTCTTAAGCATGAAATAATCTGCTCTCGGTCATCAAATTGTCAAACTGCAGGTTAAAGTTAAATCAATTTCAAGTTGATAGTAGTGACCAGTAGTACGTACTGATACTTTGCATGAACTTTCTGTGCCAGATCAAGAGATCGAAGGCATGCAAATCCAGCCAATATCCCATGCGGATTCATCAGAAAATACAACCATGTACCATCCTGGAAAGACTGCACAGGCATACATGCACATACTCTTTCTTGTGCCTGTGTATATGTTACCACTTTTTCCCAATCTGGATGATGAATTGCCACACTCAATATCATCATGCACGTACTCCATATTGGATGATAGGCTGGCACATCTAAGCTGCAATATCAGTGCTAAAGTTACTGTATTAGCTTCCAGGATGCCCCGTCCCCCATGTAACACAGCAACAAGGTGTATGACATCTAGCCTGAGGTTCAAGTCTTATTCAAAGATAATGATTTATGAAAGGTACGTTAGCTATACATGAATCTACATCTATGCGCCACTACATACAAAATATTAACATAATAATATGTAATTATATAATATTCCTGCAATACTATGCACAACACAAATACAGTATTGTACAGCTATTGGTAGCATTCATTAATACTAAGGATATGCATTGGTGTGTTAGCGTAACAGTTCAAAACTGGGTGCATGGGAGCTGTGAAAGACCAGTTTTTGTTGTGATCACATTCTTCTCATTTTCCTGTTGTTTGCGGTGCAGAATCAGAGATTTAATTGGTTGTAAGAACTCCACACAGTTTTGTTTTGGTGTGAACTTGTCCCCTTGTTCTCCCATTGGTCTTCCTTTGGTCTCAGGAACAATTATTGGGAGTGAAATGGCACACAATGCAGCTAGAGATGCAAAAATGACAAATGACAGTGCCGCACCAATCCAATACTCTAAGAATGGGAATACTAGGGATAGTATTATGCTATTCAGTTGATAAGAACCAGTGCATATGCCAAGAGCAAGTCCTCTCCAATTATCAGGGAATAGCTCAATAGTTATTACATATGGTTGAATCATCCAGAATATCCCATAGCTGAGCATTACAATGCTCATAGGCAATAGGACTGTACTCTTCTCCAAGTTGTGAGGTGATTTTTGGTTCAAAAAAGCACTTTTCTGTAATTGTCAAATTCATAGAACTATCAAGGATGTCTTCAGAGTCACGTGAACTAAAACTATTTACTAGAGAAAAGTACACAGCATTTCCGATGTGACCCAGACACATTCCAGCAGCTCCTATTGCACAAGACATTATGTGACCAATCCTCATCGACACAAATGTTGCCAACACTGACCCAATCAAATCCGTGACACCAATGGTAAGTGTTACCAGTATGCCATGTGGTACAGTCCATTGATCAGCACCAGCTACTTGTAATACTGGTCCAACATACTGCACTAGTACCATGTAACCCATGCAAGTATGGAAAATGAACACCAGTTCAGCTACTAGCAATCTTTTACAGAAAGGACCCATTGTCACTGGCGATTTTTTACTCAGAATCTTGAAAGAAAATGAAGTCTCCTTTACTTTTACACTGCAATTTTGCACTGAGAGGTGAAACTTAACTACAGGTAATAGAAACAGTGTAAGAATGATCATTTCTCCACCATGGATGAATGCACAGATCCAGTATGGGAGGAAGGTACCAAGAATGTATGCTTCTATCGTTCCCAGAGCGTAAGCTACATATGCCAATGCAATGAAGGTAAAGCGATATCGCTGGGGTGATATTTCACTTATGTGTACCTGCAGGGAAGTAAAAGAATGTGCCAGGTTATAAATTCACAGACTCAGTGATCAGGTGATGGTAGATATACAGGTGTATAGGTGGTCATTTGTATTATCCATACTATAAACCCCTACCAATGCACCCCTACCCAACACCTCAAGATTAGAATATGTGATGTACTGTTCAGCACATGCACTCATGATCAAGCATGACATGTTGGAACCACGCCCTCTCTGCAATTACAAGTCAGAAAAGTTCACGTTAGAACAATGTACAATATCTTACAATAACATACATTAGGTAGTTTAACTAAGTATTTGTGATCCTACCTTGAGCTCTGCATTTGACTGATCAAGTCATAGATAATATTAAGGGAACTTTATTACTCCTAACACAGATGCTCTTATGAAGTACTTGCTCTTGTGAAAGTACTAAAATGGTAGGCAAAATTGCATGTACAGTACCACTGAGTCCATAAAACAGGTGAATCCATAACGAAGGTGTTCGCAATGGTGTCTGAGTGTAATTGATAACTGAAATTAAAATTAATTAAAATGATCGAAGTCCTGCAATTTTTTTACCTATGCAGTGAAACTTCACTTATCCATACCTCACTTGTATATCCAGTTCTCTCACTTTCTGCAGTTACTGTAGTTTTTAACTGCACCAATTCTACAATAATTCTACTATACACCTTACTACGTACTGCTCCCTCATTTATCCAATTCCCTCGATTCATCCAGAACGGATGTGTGCAGATAAGTGAGGTCTGACTGTATATACAGTACAATAAATGAGTGCATACAGACTATATTGCATTATGAGCATGCTTGAGAACGAACATTACGAGTTGCATGAGACCATCCACTGCTCAATCCAGTAATCAATCTCCCCATCAACAAGAGAACCCAAAACATACTAGATAAAGGTAAAAACCAGCTAACACCAATCATACTCCAGCCAACAGCAAATACCACTGCACCAAGCACCATGGATAACACTGAACCAAGTATACTGATGAGGAGAGAACTGGAAATACCTCCAATAGCACCTCCTATTAAGACAGAGGGTCCAATCAGGCTTTGATATAAGCAGTTGTCTGTCCATTCAACCCAAGGTGTGGAATTAGCATTTCTGATCATTTCATCCAATAAAGGAGATGAAAATGCTAGTGCCTGGCCATAAGAGGAATAGAGAACAGCTGTAACTGAAGCTGAGTAAAGTAATTTAGCAAACTTCCAACTACAACAGGTAATGGAATCTTCTTTCTCTTTAGTCATTAGATCACTTTTGTCTCCATTTGGAAGTGACTCCTTTTCAAGTACTGTATCGCTCATCATTAATTTTGGTGAAGATTCTGTAGATCTGACCAATCTGTAAACTTCTTCAACATAATACCTAATCACTATTTTTGTAGATGCAATACTTGTAGCTACTTCCTAGCTACTTCCTGTAGATATTGTAGTTACCACAGACTGACCATTTAATTGAAAATAACCTGACCATACAACCGTACCAGAATAAGACCAGCACCATTTGTTAGATATGCCACAACATTTGAACAGCATTGCAAGGGTTGCTTAGGATACGGGATTAGCATCCCTGCGCTTGTGGTACACACACAACCTAGATTGGCTGTGGTTTCCTGACCATGATATGTGCCAACCAATTAATTGAACAATGGAAAATGGTAAATATATGCCACAATTGGTTTCACAAAATTTTGACCTATATTATTCGGCCATTTTGATATATTAACCAATGCACTGTGCATATATAGTAATGCTGTATAATTATAGTAGTCATGACTTTGTTTGCAGAAGTGCAGCATGTAAGCATTTTGACATATTAAATGATCAATGACATTTTAACCATTTGTCATAGTGACTGTAATTATGTCACAATAAACCCCAACAGATTTCATTATTAATTATGTCGTGAATAGTGCAGGGAACAGGTACGAAGCTTAAGGAACAAAACAATTTAAGGGATGTTCCAACTACCAAAATTAATAGTCATTGACAATTAGCCCAAACAAAGAAGCAAACTACAGAAAACCTGCTTATGACGACCACTCAAGGGACCAAATGATGTGGTCTTTGCAGAAAGGTAGTCTTCATGCAGCGTGTTTTAGTATCAGCTGTCTGATCTCTGTGTGCATATTCTGACTATTGTTTTTGATGGTTACATGATTTTAATTATGTATACACATAGTACTAATTTGGTACAAACGGAGTGAGTGTGGCCACAGGGCAATTGGCCCGTATAGGAAGCACTTCAAAGTGCTTCCTATACGGGCCTGTCAGTGAACAACAGGTACTACATTTTACTATATTAATTACAAGTATATTGTAATACTATTATTATTCATACCATATTTTGCACTTCACAAGATGTGGCGCTACATGCATGCATTGTACAGATTATGGTAGAATTCACTATTAATTATTATAAGGACGTGTCATATATAATGCTATATAGTGTATCAAGTTCAACTGCATACATGGGAGCTGCAGTAGACCAACTTTTAACTGCTATGATCCTATGACAATCATTTTGCTGTCATTTCCAGTGAAGGATCAAAATTTTGATTGATTGTAAGAACTCCATACAGTTTTGTTTGGGTGTGAACTTGTCCCCTCGTTCTCCCATTGGTCTTCCTTTGGTCTCAGGAACAATTACTGGGAGTAAAATGGCACACAATGCAGCTAGAGATGCAAAAATGACAAATGACAGTGCCGCACCAATCCAATGTTCTAAGAATGGGAACACTAGGGATAGTATTATGCTATTCAGTTGATAAGAACCAGTGCATATACCAAGAGCAAGTCCTCTCCAAGTATCTGGGAATAGCTCAATAGTTATTACGTATGGTTGAATCATCCAGAATATCCCATAGCTGAGCATTACAATGCTCATACTAATCAAGGCAATAGGACTGTACTCTTCGCCAAGTTGTGAGTTGATTTTTGGCTCAAAAAGGCACTTTTCTCTACTTATAGTTACTGTTGAATTCATAGAGCTATTAAACACATCTTTGAAATCACGTGGGCTGAAACTGTCTACTAGAGAAAGTACACAGCAATCCCAATGTGACCCAGACACATTCCAGCAGCTCCTATTGCACAGGACGTCACGTGACCAATTCTCATTGATAGTAATATTGCCAACACTGACCCAATCAAGTTACTGACACCAATTGTTAATGCCACTAGTATGCCATGTGGTACAGTCCATCTATCAGCACCAGCTACTTGTAGTATTGGTCCTACATACTGCATTAGTACCAGGGAACCCATGAACACATGAAAGAAGAAGACCAGCTCAACTACTAGCAATCTTTTACAGAAAGGACCGATTTTCACTGGTGATTTTTTACTCGGAATCTTGAAAGAAAACAAAGCCTCCTTTGCTTTGGCAATGCAGTTTTGTATTGATGGGTGGAATTCTACTAGTGGCAATAGAAACAGTGTAAGTATGATCATTTCTCCACCATGGATGAATGCACAGATCCAGTATGGGAGGAAGGTACCAAGAGTGTATGCTTCTATTGTTCCCAGAGAGTAAGCTATATACGCTAAAGTAACGAAGGTGAATCGATACTGCTGAGGTGCAATCTCACCAATGTATACCTACAGGGAAGTAGAAGACACATGTAATGACATTGCATGGACAAATGATTATCATAGACACTCTATACTATGCTAGGTAGAATGGAGTGTCTATGCTATTATCCTATCACACTTTCTACAAGTGCTTGTCTGTTAATTCATGCATGCTCTAATGAATCCACTGCTGACATTGTGCAGAAAAAATTGAATGTTCCCTATGTTTCACGCTAACATTAATGCATATCATATAATGGGAGATGTTAAAATTGTATGCAACATTATATCTAGCCATGGATATATTTTGCATCAATATGATTATTAACTTTAATTTTGCTATAGTAGAGTCTGGATAAGTCGAATCACTATAGCAATAGTAATATATTCCACTTATCAGAGTTTGTTTGTATTAGTATTGAATGAGTAGGGACAAACACACTCCCTCAACTTATCCAGAACTTCCAATCAAGCAAGTTTGACTTAAGTGGACTACACTGTATAGTATATGTCTAGAAACGAACATTACGAGTTGCATTAGACCATCCGCTGCTCAATCCAGTAATTAATCTCCCTGTCAACATGAGACCCCAAAACATAGTAGACGATGGTAAGAACCAGCTAACACCAATCATGCTCCATCCAACAGCAAACATCACTGCACCAAGCACCATGGATAACACTGAACCAAGTATACTGATAAGGAGAGAACTGGAAATACCTCCAATAGCACCTCCTATTAAGACAGAGGGTCCAATCAGGCTTTGATATAAGCAGTTGTCTGTCCATTCAAACCAAGGTGTGGAATTAGCATCTCTGATCATTTCATCCAATAATGGAGATGAAAATACAAGTGCCTGACCATAAGAGGAATAGAGAACAGCTGTAACTAAAGCTGAGTAAAGTAGTTTAACAAACTTCCAACTACAACAGGTAATGGAATTTTCTTTCTCTTTAGTCGCTAGATCACTTTTGTCTCCATTTGGAAGTGCTTCCTTTTCAAGTACCGTATCACCCATTTTTGAGAAGATTCTGTATAAAGATCTAACTATTCTGTAAACTTCTAAGACATAATATATATATATATATATATATATAATCACTATAATTATAGGTGCAATATTTCTAGCTACTTCCTAACTACTTCCTGTAGATATTGTAGTTACCACAGACTGACCATTTAACTAAAAATCAACTGACCATACAATCGTACCAGAACAAGACCAGCACCATTTGTTAGATATGCCACAACATTTGAACAGCATTGCAAGGGTTGCTTAGGATACGGGATTAGCATCCCTGCGCTTGTGGTACACACACAACCTAGATTGGCTGTGGTTTCCTGACCATGATATGTGCCAACCAATTAATTGAACAATGGAAAATGGTAAATATATGCCACAATTGGTTTCACAAAATTTTGACCTATATTATTCGGCCATTTTGATATATTAACCAATGCACTGTGCATATATAGTAATGCTGTATAATTATAGTAGTCATGACTTTGTTTGCAGAAGTGCAGCATGTAAGCATTTTGACATATTAAATGATCAATGACATTTTATCAATTTGCCATAGTGACTGTAATTATGTCACAATCAACCCCAACAGATTTTATTTTTTATTATGTCGTGAATAGTGCAGGGAGCAGGTACCAAGCTTAAGGAACAAAACAATTCAAGGGATGTTCCAACTACCAAAATTAATAGTCATTGACAATCATCCCAAATTTAACAGCAAACTACAGAAAACCTGCATATTACAACCACTCAAGGGACAAAATGATGGTGGTCTTTGCAGGAAGGCAGTCCTCATACAGGGTGTTTTAGTATCAGCTGTCTGATCGATGTGTGCCAATTTTGACTGATGTAAATTGTTTCTTATAGTTACATGATTTAAGTTATGTATGCATGTAGTACTATTTTGGTACAAGCAAAGTGAGTGTGGCCACTTCACTTTTGAAGTGCTTCTTTATATGGACCATTCAGTCTACAACAGGTAATAAATACTATAATATTATAAAATTCAAGTATATTGTAATGCTATTATTATACGTATCATATTTTGCACTTCACAAGATGTGGCGCTACATGCATGCATTGTACAGCTTATGGTAGAATTCACTATTAATAATTTCTAAGGACATGCCATATATATTGCTATATAGTGTACCAAGTTCGACTGCATGCATGGGAGCTGCAGTAGACCAACATTTAAATGCTATGATCCTATGACAATCATTTTCCTGTCATTTACAGTTCAGGATCAAAGTTTTGATTGGTTGTAAGAACTCCATACAGTTTTGTTTTGGTGTGAACTTGTCCCCTCGTTCTCCCATTGGTCTTCCTTTGGTCTCAGGAACAATTATTGGGAGTAAAATGGCACACAATGTAGCTAGAGATGCAAATATGACAAATGACATTGCCGCACCAATCCAATGCTCTAAGAATGGGAACACTAGGGATAGTATTATGCTATTCAGTTGATAAGAACCAGTGCATATACCAAGAGCAAGTCCTCTCCAATTATCAGGGAATAGCTCAATAGTTATTACATATGGTTGAATCATCCAGAATATCCCATAGCTGAGCATTACAATGCTCATGCTTATCAAGGCAATAGGACTGTAGTCTTGTCCAAGTTGTGAGTTGATTTTTGGTTCAAAAAAGCACTTTTCTATACTCAGTCTAACAGTTACTGTTAAATTTATAGAGCTATTAAAGACATCTTTGAAATCACGTGGGCTAGCGCTAAAACTGTCCACTAGAGAAAAGTACACAGCATTTCCGATGTGACCCAGACACACTCCAGCAGCTCCTATTGCACAGGAGGTTACGTGACCAATCCTCATTGACACAAATGTTGCCAACACTGACCCAATCAAGTCACTGACACCAATTGTTAATGCCACTAGTATGCCATGTGGTACAGTCCATCTATCAGCACCAGCTACTTGTAGTACTGGTCCTACATACTGCACTAGTACCATGTAACCCATGAACACATGAAAAATGAAGACCAGCTCAACTACTAGCAATCTTTTACAGAAAGAACCCATTTTCATCGGTGACTTTTTCCTCAGAATCTTGAAGGAAGACAAAGCATTCTTTGCTTTTGCAATGCAGTTTTGTATTGACAGGTGGAATTTTACTAATGGCAATAGAAACAGTGTAAGAATAATCATTTCTCCACCATGGATGAATGCACAGATCCAGTATGGAAGGAAGGTACCAAGAGTGTATGCTTCTATCGTTCCCAGAGCGTAGGCTATATACGCTAAAGTAACGAAGGCGAATCGATACTGCTGAGGTGCAATCTCACCAATGTATACCTGCAGGGAAGTAGAAGGAGACACAATGTGTAGACTAATTATTTTCATAGACATGCACTCTATACTACGTTATGTAGAATGGAATGTCCATGGTATTATCCTATCACACTTCCTACAAGTGCATGTTGTGTGCATTATTAGTGAATGAGGGTTTATTCATCCTATATTGAATTCATTGCCAACGTGGTGTAGAAAAATGTGAATGTACCACAGAAGCACCCATGCATGCATTGCATGCAACATAATATCTAAGCATGGATATATTTTCATTATTATCACTATTTGATTGAGGTACAGTATACAATGTGTGTATATGTGAAAACATATAAAAATGTGTGTGCACATGTCTAGAAACGAACATTGCGAGTTGCATGAGACCATCCGCTGCTCAATCCAGTAATCAATCTTCCTGTCAACATGAGACCCCAAAACATACTAGACGATGATAAGAACCAGCTAACACCAATCATGCTCCAGCCAACAGCAAACATCACCGCACCAAGCACCATGGATAACACTGGACCAAGTATACTGATGAGGAGAGAACTGGAAATACCTCCAATAGCACCTCCTATTAAGACAGAGGGTCCAATCAGGCTTTGATATAAGCAGTTGTCTGTCCATTCAACCCAAGGTGTGGAATTAGCATCTCTGATCATTTCATCCAATAAAGGAGATGAAAATGCTAGTGCCTGGCCATAAGAGAAATAAAGAACAGCTGTAACTAAAGCTGAGTAAAGTAGTTTAACAAACTTCCAACTACAACAGGTAATGGAATTTTCTTTCTCTTTAGTCATTAGATCACTTTTGTCTCCATTTGGAAGTGACTCCTTTTCAATCTCTGTATTGTACTTCATTTGCTAGATTTTCAGTAGATCTAACTATAGCTCATGGAAATTTACTGGAGTTAACGTTAGTATGCACTACGTGCAGTTTAAACTGACTACCACATACAGTGCTAGTACTTTTGTTGTCAAAGACTAACTTGTAGAATTAGAATTAATAATTGTGCCACTGTACCATGCAGACATAGCTAGTCTATAGCACCATTCAATATATAGTTAGCTCCATACACCACATCATTGGTACTTGAATGTCACACATGAAGTACCTATACACCTACAAGTTTAGGAAATACTTCAATTGTATATATACCTAGGAACCATGCATGCACAGCCATCTCAGCAAATTATGACATTGTAAGGGCTCATGATCATGTATTCGAAAACCTTATTGATCGAATATGTCAATACATGTGTGTATACGTCCTATGTCATACAAAGTGGTATTAATGTGTCATAAGATCTGACACATTATAAATATATATATATTATGTATATTATATATGACATATGTGCTTAATAGTGTATACTACACGCCTAGTATCAGGCATATAATTATATGACTTAATGGCATATGCATGTGACTGTATGGACTTCAAGGTACAGATACATGGTTACAATTATTTTACAAAATCGTGAGATACCAATGTATTCAATCACTCACAGCATGCCAATTAAACAGTGAATCCTGCCTAATAAACATTACTAAAGGGCCAGTTATATATACAGTAGCCTCTTTATACAGGTTATCCTATGAAAGGGGCACAACTCTTATATATTAGTGTGGTAAGTATGGATCGGCCTATATTGGGTAACCCTAGTACAGGTCATCAAGTAAAAGTGAATTACTTTAAATATGAGTCATTGACTATTATAATTAAAAGAACATGGTAAATTGCCGAGCTGAAAGTAAGGCAAGTAATCTGTGCACTCGTTATACGGTATAAGAAGCTAGCATGTAAATGTATGTTTTATATTTATGTGGCATTGTGCATGCAGTTTAGAACTTATTCAATCTGGACTTTGATAACACCAAGAACCTTGATCTCCACAATGCTTAATGACAAGATTACGTATATCCCTCATGCACCCTTCCACTTAACTTGTGTAATTTATTATTATTATAAAATCAATTTGGCCATATTGACAGAGTATGACTAGCTGCATATATACCAAGCAGTTATATATATATATATATATATATATATATATATATATATATATATATATATGTAATACATACAATCAATCACAGTGAAGATGCTATGAGCATTTGATTAGAATTGGAAAACAAGTGAAGGAATACATATTATAAGTGAAATTATATATTTAATAGGCAAAATTAGTATATAGACGTGCAATTAATTCATTTGGGATTCTATAGTCACCCAAAGCTACGGTACAGTTAAGAGAACATTTCTGTGGTAGGCTTCAATATCAGTATCTCATGCATGATCAGCTTGTGGATCTATTGCATAATAATATGTTCCTCCTTCTTGTATCCACTTTTAATTGTACCTGCAGTCTGAAGCCTCCTCAAGAGAAGCAACTGTTTCAATGTACTGTATATAGATCTACATGTTCTGGGCTGGATAATGGATGTGGGGGTGTATGTGAGTGTAACTGATGTGTATACTTGCATATACATACATAATGCATATGCTAAGCTCTTTTCAACTTAACTCTGTGTATATATGGCATTTTCTGTAAATAAACTTTCTTTACAAATAACCATGCAGTATAATGCACAAGAAATAAAGTGTGAAGTACCACATACGGCAAAATGTCAAGCACCCTCGATCGGGTCTATATTAATCAATTTTTTTGCTACCAATCTCCCACTCATGCTTTAAATTAAGTTATTATCATGGATTTGACATAAAGTCTTTTGAAGGAGAATTTATAGTAGGAGTGATCGAAGTATGAATTTATCAGATTCTGAAATTTACACGTGAAACCAATCTAACCAGATATAATTTAAAGTCATGACCATTTACACATGCAGTACAGCACAAACACTACATGTGCACATGTTATGTATAATTTTACATAATACAACATTATAATTACAGTGAGGAAATTATGAATTAAGAGTAATTATGTATGAATGTATAATACATAAATACTTGCAGACAATTATTCCATGTTTGAATTCTATAGTCACATACGTAATACATAGCTTTGGTGTAGCACATTAACATAAAGTCAGTATTTCTGTGATAGAGGCTTAAATAAAAGTATTTCAGCTCTTGGGTCTATTGCACCTTTGAGGTCCACCTTCTTGTATCCACTCTTGTAGTACAATTTGAGGGCCTCCTTGAGAGAAGCAGCTGTTTCAATGTATATAGACCTGCATCCTCTTCTCTCGATTCTCTTCTCCAGTAGTTGTAACATAGCCCTACCTAGTCCTTGTCCCCTGACTTCTGGTAACAGGTACATCCTACAGATGTATGCACACCTTTCACCATCTTTTTCAGTCTCCATAAATGCCCCTGAACCTACAATCTTCTTATCTTTTTCTATTACCCAGAATTCTCCTCTATCTTCCTCAAAATAGTATTTCTCAACTGCCATAAGGTCTTGGTCTCTTCCATGTGGGAAGTAGGGATATCCTAAACTTTCTATTACTGACTTTATTATACTGCAAACACTGTCCCGATCCTTAGCCTCCCACAATCTGCACAGGTAGTCCTCTATGATGTCTGTGCCATTTGCTGTAGACATACTGTCTTCCCAAATGATCTGTAGACTCTGCAAGATCTAGAAGCTAGGTACGTAGAATGAACGAATGATGATGCAGGTCATTCATGTAAGAGTCTTTTGTGTAGGAAGTTTAACTTTTGATACATTCATATTCATATATACATGTGGATGTGGATGTGGATGTGAGTGCCGCTGATGTGCGTGTACATAATACATGTGCTAAGCCCTGTTAGCATCTGTACATGTGGCATCAGGTGTAGACAATTTTTTTTTCAAATGATCTGTAGACTGTACAAGAAGGAAATGTGGTTCGATGAGGATACAGCGAATTTCTTGGTAAATGTTATGCATGCAATATAGGAAGTTTCGATATGCATTAATTTTATTGAATGTACATACACTCATACAGTACAATTTAACTGTGCATGTGTAGTGTGTGTGTGTGTGTGCGTGTGTGTGCAGAAAATAGAAATGAAATCCAGAACATGTTAGATGTCTTGGACAGATGCTGCAGAAAATGGGGAATGAAGTTTAATTGTAGCAAAACTAAACTAATGCCTGTTGGAAATTCGTCCGAGGATACCATACCAATTTGTCTAAATGGTGAACAAATTGAAGAATTAAGTCTGTAGTTTTGAGTATTTGGGGAGCATCCTGGAATCAACTTGAACGTAGATAGAGAAGTGGACAGCAGACTACACAAAGAGGGAACTGTTTATCGATGTGGAGACACAAAGTATGTAGAAGTAGTAACCTCAGCATTGTAACCAAGGTATGGGTGTTCCAATCACTGGTGGTGTCAGTCCTTCTCTATGGTGCGGAGACCTGGCCTATGAATCAACAGAACTAAAGGAAGCTTAAGACTTTCCAGATGAGGTGTTTAAGGGATACTTTAGGGTTCACTCTGCTGGACAAGAAGAGGAATGAAGACATACTGAGAATGACAGGTCAGCCACCCATTGAGATCGAATTGAGGAAACAACGATTGCAGTGGTTTGGACATGTGTAAAGGATGGGTTTGAGAGGACACAGAAGAGATTGTTTTAGATGTAGACCAGCAGGGAAGAAAGACAACCCGGGGGAGTCAGTTTACGTTGGGTGGACACTATCAGCAGAGACCTTTCATGGATATCTAGCTTGAGGATTGGACAGATGTGGTGAAGGACAGACGAGCATGGAGAGGTGTTGGCCAGATATGAGGGATAGTAGATTAATCTTGATCTCCCAACATCCATGTGGATAAGGTCTGTGTGCACAAGTGCATATATAATGTGTGTGTGTGTGTGTGTGTGTGTGTGTGTGTGTGTGTGTGTGTGTGTATGTGTGTGTGTACAGTGTACTTGCAGGTGTGTGTGTGTATGCACACGTGCATTTGTGCATGCACTATAAGCATGTGTGTTGCAGTGTTTGTGTGTGTGTGTGTGTGTGTGTGTGTGTGTGTGTGTGTGTGTGTGTGTGTGTGTGTGTGTGTGTGTGTGTGTGCATGTGTGTGTGTGTGTGTGTGTGCGCGCACGTGCGCATGTAGTTATACAAAGAATGCATACTTATGTTCTTATCTTTAGAGTGGATACTTACACATGCAGCCTTAATTCCATCATTGCATAGAACATGTCCTGGAGCAGGAGCTACATACATAGGCATTCCAGTGAAAACTAGCTAGGAAGTGAAGTTGTGTAAATCCACAAGAGTAAATCATAGTGTCCCACGATTCAAGGGGGGACCTCTTTGGTGGTGACAGGGGGTGCAGGTACAAGAGGACAAAGTCACAATCATGCACTACTGAGGAATGAACCTAAAGCCCATCCCATAGTCAGTGCTCTGCAATCAATCCACAGCCACCAGCAATGCTGCATGCACTCCCGGACCCCATATTATCATATCACCACCAAAGAGAGAAGAATGAAGACAATCCTCTATGCCGCACCCAAACTGTGTCACATTATTTATACAACATATTTGTTTTATTGTAATTAATAACTGATTTGGATCCCTTCAAAAACAGCTACTGATCATGAGCTGCATGAGCTCTTTGGCCTCAATAAGATTAATCAATTTAAATCTGATCCTAATCCATTGTGGACAGATTATTATGTAGTACACATTACACCTTCCAGATCTGATGTGTTCTGATATAATTGAATAGATATGTATGCAATATGTGTGCATATGTGCATCTGTACATATTGTGTCTAAATGTGTTCAAATACTCCAGCCTGCATGAGGGAGAGGTGCATGTGTAGAGGGTATACTAGTATTTACTGCTGGAAGAAGGATACTGTGTTTAAAGGAAGGGGATGAATGATTGATTGGATGAAGCTCGGAGTTAGCTTAAATGACTTGAGCCCCAGGACACCTTTGTCAGGTTCAAACTACACTGATAATAATATTATACGTGGAGCCACTCTGACTGTTTTAGATAAAGATAGGCAGGTACCGGCTAAGCTGTCATAACATTGACAACAGATTTCTGAATTTCTAGCACACTATATCCTTCACAAAGTCTTCAATATAAATCTGCAAAAAATGAACACCCCATCCAAGAAACTTTTGGCCTTGCCTAGTCTTATGCAGACTTTTATGTGCTCTAGTCGGGTGTTAAGGATGTTTACTACGTCATATAAACATGGAGAAAAGGGTCGGCAACAACAGACTAAGCTGTGTCACAAACGCTATAAAATGGCGGAGTGGTAGACGTCATCGTACGCGTACGATTCGATCTGTATGACTCGTTGAGCTTGAGAGCTCGGCGGTTATCATGGTACAGGCATCAAAAGGAAAGCTCCTAAAATGGTAATTGAGTCCCTGGTACTGTATTATAGTACTGTCTGCATGTCGTCTGTATACGCATACACTAATTATAACTGATTCACTAAGTAGGATAAAGCAATGGAACGTCAATGGTGGGCCAAAAGTAGTGTCAACAGCAACTTAGAGGCCTAATTTTTGGTCAGTATTGCCTATAGGAATTGCGAATTCAGCATTGGTAAATATGTCTAGACAGCACAACTGTAAACAAGAGTAAAGACCTTGTTTTGTTAACCCCTAGTCTTCAATTCAATTCGATAAGTTTTACAGACTGCCAGTCTGGTGCAATTGTAATCATGTATGATTTTATACGTAAGTAGTGAATGTGTTTGGATTTGTAGTGGAATATACCCTGAGTTTCCAGGATGGTTATTGAACTTGTGCCATTTTACAATGTTCATAAGACATAGTGGTACGTGATTTTCCTTAGCAACATGTGACAGCCTTGTTTTCTCTGTACCCTTTATATTTGTCAATCATGTTTTGTTTTGGTTGTGTACTGTTTATTTAATGTTTGTTGGTGGAATCCTTAAGTAGTCTAAGTAATCTGATCCTACTGTTACTCTTGTAGCTATTAAAAAATGCATGAAAAGCCAAATGCATATACCAGCTGGGTGTGACACACTGTCCCCAATCCACCAAGCACTAGATTACAAGAGTTGTGGGTTATTGAAATAATCTTGGTATATTTTAGGGGCTGTCTGCTATATTGTTTTCATTTGGACTTTTAGTGTGCAAAGAAAGCCTAAATGCACCAAGTGGTGTACATTTCCTTTTTTGAAGACAAATGTTAGTGGTTGTCAGACTCTTTGTCTACAAGAACAAAATGCAACTGTTGTAGGTGATCATCACGAACGAATTTGCTGAGTTCTGTGGGAAGATGACAAATAATTAGATCGCTTCCCATTCTGCTGCACTGATTCAGCATTATACAAATATATTGTTTATTTCACTTATTCGGATATTTCACTTATCCAAACCCAAAGAAACCTGTTTGCCCATGGGAGTTCGGATGAGCGAGGATGTACTGTATATATACCGGATGAGCCTTATACACCCCAAGTCCAAATGAAAGTAATATAGGGGCTGCCTGCTGACATCCCCTAACAGCTACTCAATGCTTTTCAAGTGATTTGAGTGTGTGGGGCAGTAGCTTCCACAAGTTTGTAACTCGAATTTCTTGTTGTATGGTAACTGTACCTCAAGGGATGTTCTGATTAAGTAGAATTTGGTCAATTGAGATGTCTGATTACAAAGTTTCTGCTGTACCAAGTAGTCTATTGGTATAGATTCATTTTCTCAAATGCAGAGCTAAGCCTATGTTCATAGTGTTAGTTCACCACAAATTTTGACAGCCAACTGCCATTTTCTTTAGTTAGAATGGTTGATGCAAGAGACTGTTTGGTATGATCAACCTCAATTTATCCATATGCTCTCTATATAATGTAACCTAGTATAGTCTATGATTTGTGTGGAGGATACGCAAAGTGAATGATATGTTTCATGTCTTGGCCATCTTTGAGAATAGATGAGGCCGGGTTTCGATTCAGTTTATGCAAGTATGTTCCTACTAGTTGCAAACAAATACTTTTAATGTTAGCACAAAATATTGAAAAAACAAGTTGAAAGATATAATTCATTGTCAAGTTAAAACTTGTAAACTGCAGTGTGTTACATGTGAGTGCATCTCTGTATGGAACCGGATAGCCACTGATCCCAAAGTAACGTAGCGGTTGTGCATGCCTTTCATACTGTCATGTTGTACTTGATTTTATGCAGAATGTGGATGAGGGTTTGAACCCAGTGTACCATAGGCATATCCAGGGGGTGCTCAGGATACTTAAGCACCCCCACCCTGAGGATCAGAGCCTTAGATTTAGTGAATACCCAGTGAAAATGTTAAAATTAATCACCCGTTTATTGTGGGTAATATTACTCAATATACTGAGCTATGAGAGTAGCAAAGTCTCCCTTCATTTAAGCCGGCAAAATTTAAAAAATGGCAGAAGAATGTGGCAGCCATTTTGATAACGTCATAGGGTAGTTTGTGCAACACTTTCTGATAATGATCTGCATGTCTCTGTTTGTTTCATGCTTAGTTCTAAAGTCAATAATATTTGGCTATATTCTTCCTATGTTTTTCTTGAATGCTGCAGCAGTGATCCTGCAATCAAACAGTTTATAATTCACCTGGATGAGACAAAGAAATTGGGCAAAAAGTTTATAATTCATGACCTGGATGAAGTTCATCTTTTTGTGGAGGAATCAATAGTAGTTGAGTTACAGAAACAAGTAGACTACTTGATGGAAGAAAATTCCTATTCGGAGTTTGCTCAAGAGTCCAAACTTCGTAGTTAGCGTATATTTCATGCTCTTTTTATTTCGTGTAATCATAAAAGTATGCAAATGGGATTCAATCGTTGGTGTCGAGTATCAACAATGGAATGTATGGTCAATCGTGCGATTCTTTGTGGCATATAGAGCGTTAATATTTTGGCGGCTTTGTCATGGTAACAAAAAGGCGTGGTTACGTGAAGGTGAGCGTCAAAAAGAGTAGGCACTTCAGGTGGAAAGAAAGTTTGCCGCGATTGATTTCTAAAATTTCTCAGAGCGAAGAACAATGGTAATGTTAAATTTTCACAATATCTTATAATCTATATCTTTCATTTCGTATTATTCACAATTGTCTATGATTTGTTTGTGCGCATGTTCGCGCGGTAAATTTAAAATGTCGTGGTTATCTCGCAGCCCGGTGGAAAAGCAGGCAAAGACGCCAAAGTAAAATCCAAAGCTGTTTCAAGATCGCAGAGAGCTGGATTGCAGGTAGATCGTTACTTTCTGTTGTCCAAACTACATATTATGTCACTGTGTTTTATTCGTTACTCCTATAGTTCCCTGTGGGTCGTATACACAGACATTTGAAACTGAGAACGACTAGCCATGGCCGTGTCGGTGCCACAGCTGCTGTTTACAGTGCTGCTATCTTGGAATATTTAACAGCTGAGGTACTTTGTGTAATGTTGCATGTTTTGGCGCGTTGTTTGTATTGGTCTTTGGTTGGGCGACAACATTTGGTGCATTGTAAATTAATCCGACCATGGAAGCAGCTGTCAATCATTTGTTGGGTTACACACTGCCTAATGATGGGCAGTATGTCTTGCTGTAGTGATAATGTACTTGTGCCATCATTTTGGGTCTTGTAAACTAGGTGCCATTCGAATATTCTTCATTAAACATCAAACATGGATACGGTCTCTTGAAAGTGTTGTTTGTCTCACTATTTACTAGGTACTGGAGTTGGCTGGTAACTGTTCCAAAGATTTGAAAGTGAAGAGAATTACTCCAAGACATTTACAGTTGGCTATCAGAGGTGACGAAGAGTTAGATACTCTTATTAAAGCCACTATTGCTGGAGGAGGTGAGTTCCCAGACAACTAACTCTGTGCTTCATTGTTCACATGCTTATGCTAAGTATTAGTCTCTATAGAGACCTGCCCTCATATTATGTGCTAATCTGCCAATAGACAATTGTTGAAGTAAAGAAATTTGTGGAATAGAGGCGTTTTGCAGTGGAATTTACACACATACATAAGTGTTGAGTGCCAGTAATGCACTACTATTAATACCAGTTTACAACTGACCCGGGCAGCCTCCTTGTAAAATTATTGACATTGACACAAATCCCTGAAGTGTTTTGGATGACCCCTTTGTATTTTCTCTTCATTCTAGGTGTCATCCCTCACATCCACAAGACTTTGATTGCCAAGAAAACTATTCTACCTGGAAAAGCCCCATAAACCCTTTTTTCTTGTTAGAGCACAACTTCTGTATAAGTTATGATGTCCTACCTTTGTAACGCTAGTGGGCGTTTATTTTAGCGCATTAGATATGTCATGTTTTGCGCAATCACCAGAAGACTTTCGAGCTTTTCGTCCAATATCAGGTGGAAAGAAAGTTAGTGTGCTTTATACGTTGGGCGCGGTGATCATACCATAGACAC
Organism: Halisarca cf. caerulea; assembly: GCA_963170055.1. Lineage (NCBI taxonomy): Eukaryota > Metazoa > Porifera > Demospongiae > Chondrillida > Halisarcidae > Halisarca > Halisarca cf. caerulea. Next base: position 1,167,150 of record CAUJGJ010000005.1, read on the forward strand.
CCTATACTACGTAGTATAGAGTGTCCATGATAATAATACTGCATGCATCAGCCCATTCGTTTCGTGAGCTGCAAAGAAGTCCTCCAATTTTAAACTAAGGGTATAATTTAAGATCTTCGTTTCCGAGTGAAAATTCGGGGTTTGATGAGCCAGTGACAATTCCTGCAGTCAGATAGATAGATAGATATTATTATTTATGCAGGAAAATCTTAACATAGCTGGTCTGCCCATGCAGGTATCCTGCTATACACTGATGATCATGAAAAAATATGTTATACAATGGTGGCAGCCATAACAATGGTAACAATAGTGGAAATAACAAGTAATGTAGGTGGATAACATAATACTTAGTAAGTCATTGAAACACGGTTCATATGCATACGTACATAGAATGTCACACACCCAAGCAGCTGGAATTAAAGTATTTTAACACAGAATTGAAGCCTGCAGAAGCTCACATCCTCTTCAAATGTGTTGGGAGCAAGTTCCACACTTTACCCCAGCAAATCCAAGCCATCTCCTCCCTAATTAAGTTATGAAAGGACGAAGAGTCTGATTACCCTGGACTAATTTTGTATATTTCCCAGGTATTCAGCACATAGTATTTATGCTGGGGAGCTAGAGTACACTAGCACAGCATTGTAGGAATGTAGACTAAATTTGTATAAACGCTTATTATCACATTCATTTCCATATAGTGTGCTTACTGCATGCATATATGCATTAAATATATCACGGTATTTTTTGTAGCCACATGCAGGAACTTTACCATTCTTGCAGCTGGTGGAGAGTCGATCAGAGTGCATACTGGTTGTTGACAGCTACTATTCCCTCTCCATTAAATGTCTCTAATTCCAACTCCATTTTATTCACTTTCAACTTTATACAGTATATCACTTCCCACAATTCACAACCATCACTACATTTCCATATATTTGGCTGCACCAAAACCCGGTGTCAGACCATCTCACCAGCTGCAAAAAGGTATTTTTTCTAGCTATAGAATAAATTTCTTTTAGTTTATACCATTCCTAATTCCAGTTTTTCTCTGCTTGTAATCTTGATGTAGCCTTTTCTCTATGAGCTTGCAATTGCAATATGCCAATAACTGAAAAGCATTGCATGGTATATGAGACTCACTATGTGTCTGCATATATAGATACTACGAGTGTACACTGTGCAAATTCCTACATTCCGCAGCATATACATATGTGCTGCACTTGAGGGATGTAGGAATTTGCACAGATACCCGTCTAGCTTCATGTATGTGTAGCCCTATGCTCGTCTAGCCCTATGCCTGTCTTACCCTTTGCCCATCTTAGATACTACATAGTGTCAGTGACCTTGCAGTACTAGTGATATTTCACACTTCCCTTATAACCTCTTTCCTGAATTTTGATTGTATTCTCCTTACATGGTCTAACACACCATAGTTGCCATACCAGTACCATGGGGACACATTGCAGGGAAGTCCTGGGGAGATGAGAAGAGTAGCAGAAAAGTCCTCTGTCTTCACGGTAAGCTCCTATCTTTTATTGTTAATACATGTATTCTTATTAATGCTAAAGTTAATTCCCAATTTATCATTTCTGCCTGCATGTGATTTGGCTTGTACCTGACTATTTTCATTATTCATTGTTTGTGGTCATGTGATCATAGATGAGTCTAGCCATTGCTACGTTACATATTGATTTCATTAATTTGTATTAAAAATGTGATTTTAATATATATGTGTAGTTGTACATGTATTAGTCTTAGAACAAAATTAACGATACAATTCCCAGATTAGTTTCTTTATATTGTTTTTCAATAACTTAAAAGTTTCAATAATTATAATGATCAAAGTGTACAAATACGTATGTAAAAATAATGTGCATTTCGGTACAAATGAATAGTGAAAAATGACCGCCCTCCCTCATGCTATAATTTAGAAGGCTTGATGATAGACTGGGAATCATTTTTGCCTGCCTAATTTTGTATGTTTGTGTTTGTTAGTTTGGTGCATTTCAGTTAAACTCTTACTTTTAGTCATGTGCAGTTAAACCTCTATGCTGAAATGATACTACAAATTTTGATTGCTAGAGAATATTTTTAATATTTTGTACAACCAAGTAAATATTTGTCGTAAATTGAACCAGGGTTAGTACGTATGGGATAGTGGCTGCATTTAGGTAGTCTCGCATAGCCCAGACCGCTATTTCACTTCCTGTTTTGGTGACTATGACATCACTGCTGACCGGTGACGTCGTAGTCACCGAAACAGGAGGCGAAATAGCAGTCTGGGCTATGCGAGACTAGCATTTAGGGGGGGTGGAGATCTGCTGCCTCCCTAAATGTGTATCTCAGCATATACGTACACTAAGGGCTCCTAAAAGGCAGGATTTATTGGGAAATGGATAAAAAAAAACAAATGAAACTGTTTTTAACGGGTAGGTCAAATGTATGGAAAGTTTTTAATGGAAACCACTACCCAGGAAAGGGCGGCATCCAGCCACCCCGCGCCTCCCCAACGGACCTAATGGTTATGGAAGTCTAGGGCAACCAAACCTAGCCTAGCCTAGTTAGTCTGGAAAGGAGGTCTTACACCCTCAACAGCAGACATAATGGTCAAATAAGTCTAGGGCAACCAAACCTAGCCTAGCCTAGTTGGTCTACTATGGGGAAAAACAGCCTGAGGAAAAGTGGACTTCCGCTGGGATTGAACCGGCGACCTTCAGCTTTGTACGCTGATGCTCTACCTTCTGAGCTAGGAAGCCCATCCAGTAGGCAAGGCCACGGATCACCCTTAAGAAGGCACCCCTCCTCATTAACTGGCTGTACAACTAAACTAAGTTGATTTGAAACTGTTTTTAACGGGTAGGTCAAATGTATGGAAAGGCTCAGGCTGTTTTTCCCCATAGTAGACCAACTAGGCTAGGCTAGGTTTGGTTGCCCTAGACTTATTTGACCATTATGTCTGCTGTTGAGGGTGTAAGACCTCCTTTCCAGACTAACTAGGCTAGGCTAGGTTTGGTTGCCCTAGACTTCCATAACCATTAGGTCCGTTGGGGAGGCGCGGGGTGGCTGGATGCCGCCCTTTCCTGGGTAGTGGTTTCCATTAAAAACTTTCCAAAAAAAACAAATGTTTAAATTTTGAAAATTTTTCTCAAGACCTTTGTCACCATCCCTTAGCCCCCCTGGAATTGTATGTACATAGCATTGTTGCCTATACTGTATAATACCTCCTCCCCACATAGCATTGCTACCTATAATACCCCACCCCCAAGTCTCTGTACACCTATATACTCCTGTATTGCATTGCCCCTCTAAGATTTTGAGACACTCAATTTGCCCCCCTCAGCCCTGAATCCTGTATGCAGCCCTCTTTGCTAAGTCTAAGTGCATTGCATGATGTACACACACACACACACACACACACACACACACACACACACACACACACACACACACACACATGCATGAATTGTACCATATGTGGTATCTTATGACTCACAGGTTGGTTGGACAATGCTGGTAGCTTTGACCGCCTGATTCCTCTGATTACTGTACCATCACTACATTTGGTAGCAATTGATTTACCTGGACATGGTTTGTCTAGTCATAGACCTCCTGGTACCAACCAGATCTTAGCAAACTACTTGGTAGACATCAGACGTGTGGTTGAAGGTGAGGTAGTTGGCAGGGGATTGTGTATAAATACAGTAAAACCTCTGTTAAAGGACACCTTCTAAATGAAGCCATTTGCTTTATCAGGACAACATGACTCTGCGCCATTTCACATCCCTTAAATTTATATTTGTACACTTGAGCCCTCCAAAGTGCATGAGAGCACCTCCATAAACAGAAGAGTTAACTTTAGTCCCATGGCATCATTATTATAGAGGTTTCATTCAACACAAGAAAGAATGTTCCTTTTGCCCAGCTAATACATTGCACATATTAATGTACTGAATGACGTTGTTTTTGAACATGCCTACAAGTAAGAATATATAAAGTATACTCAAGCCTGTCACGTATTGACTCTTACCAGCACATGTTTATCATAGCCACATTACTTATAGAACATCATTGAATCTTGACAATAGTTTTGTAGTTGTAACACATAACCAAGATAAACTTGGCTATTCACCATACTACAAGAAGTACTATCACAGTGGCAGATACTCATATAAGAAGAGAGGACTAAAGACACAACTACTCTAAGATGTTCTGTTCTTAACTTATAAAGACTACAGCTAAAGCTAGCACAGGTAGAATGTACTACCCAAGATAGTCTGAAACACAGAATCACTGTTTTGCCAATGTGCTGTAAGGCCTTAATTTTTCTGGGAATTTCACCCTTCAATCTGAAACCACTGGATGATACCCCAATCAACACTAAGTACTGGTTGGTGACCAGGCTTAAGTTATCAGACTTTGTAGTTGTAACATCTAGTCATTGACAAGGTGAACTCGGTTTGGCCACACTATAAGAAACCATTATCATGGTGGAAAATATAGTGAGAAGAGATGACTTCAGTGGGAAATTCCCACAAAAATGGCCCTATAGCACATTGGCAAGATAGCAATGTTTTGTTTCAGATTATCATGGTTAGTACAAATCTACCTATCATTGAATTTCATTGGCTAGAGCACACTAATACATCATTTGGAACAAGCGATTCAAGTTTAAAAAACTCGTGGGCCGCCCACGGCCCTGGAAACTCGAATCGCTTGGAAATCGTCTTCGAAGAACTCTTCTGGTCGAAAATACCCTTCGCTGATAAAATCAGAAGCGAATGAGGGAATTTTACCGAAATATAGCCGAAAGATTACGTACCGACTTCGCGTCCGCCATGTTGTTGACATATATATATAGACATCGTTCCGGACGTTCTGGACACTTCCGGTGAAAGTAAAAACAATATAGGGCCGCCTTCCGGCGGCCCAAAAAGTCAATGAAAAGATGATTTTCACTTCTTGTCAAATTATTGGCGTACTTTAGTTATGTATCTGTATATTCTTTTATGATTAAAGTGGAATACATTCTCTTTTCTGTGTCACTCAATGGGTAAGTAGTACATGAATATTTCAGATTTGAACACATGTACTTTTAGAGATTGCTTTAGCTCTCCATCTTGCAGTATGTGGTTATAGTCACTGTGGTTACCAATTTTCAACAGTAGCTGTTGTGTTGTATGGTTAGATTTCTTTAATGCAACCATGCACATTGGGCCAGCAACTGACTCAGCAAGGTAATGATTGTATTGTACATGTTAAGTAAATTCCTAAGTGCTCGTAAATTGAAAAAATCATGAAGAATGAACCAAAATAATTGGAGTTGGGTTGTAAAAGCAGATACCACATATTCCTGACAAAGGTGGGCTTTGATTTATTCCTATATTTCTGTTTTCCTCCAGGTACTGGCATTGCAGCAGTGGTGAGGAGTGCGTGTTGACATGCACATGACAGCTTGTTAGAAAGGGCCATTTCTGCTATATGCTGTCACCTACTGCACATAGAGGGTTCAGATTGTCAGCACTTTTTGTGGCTTATTTATTCCATTTGTTTTGTGATGTATTTTGTCCATACCAACATTGTTGATTCTTGCTTTATAATCTTTTGGTCAGGATGAATCTGAACCACAGTATACATCAAATGAACTACTGCGACAGTAACTGAATCAAACTGTTACAGTATGCTAAACTGTTCAACTAACAGCTGAATCAAATGTGACTGTTTCTGTGTGCAGAATTTTATTTACAGTGATTATTTTCCACCACTATAAAACAGTTTCCTGTAGTAATAGTTGCTGCACTACTTGCACAACAGGATGAGATATACAGCACGTGGTGTTTTCATTTAAATCTATATCCCATTATAAGGTGTCCCCCTTTTTTGAGCCCATACAGTATAATAGATATATACTCCTTGCATCTAATATGGATGGTAAGTGTTTCTCTTCTGACTCTGCAGTATGGCAGTGTTATGCCTGAACATGTTCAGAGAATGGTACTGATTGAAGGACTTGCACCAGTAGAAATGGAGGAAGTGAATTTATGCTTTTGCTGTGTGTGTGTGTGTGTGTGTGTGTGTGTGTGTGTGTGTGTGCGTGTGTGTGTGTGTGTGAAATAATGTGTTGAAATTACGGATTTTTGCTATAGTGGACCATTTTTGTTGAAGAGTTAATTTGCTGGAGAGTCCACTGTACATGCATGTTAGGATTGTGAAAGTTTGTTTTATTTGGTCACAATTATTGTCCAACGAAGTCTGTATATCCATAGTATTCCAGAATTTTTAAAGTATATAATATGTACAACCACTTATCAGGGGAATTTGCACAACTTATCATGCCCAACCAAAGATAACACTAACATTTGAGTGAAAGGAGGTAATAATTAGCCTAGCCTTGATTATATCACAATAACCATAGTATTTAAATTTGCATAATTATGTCAAAACTCACCATCAATATTGTGATTTTACTGGAAGAACAATGGTTACCATGGTTTTCCCAGTTTAGTGTTAATATACCTTGGAGTGGTCTGGATTATTGTCTTACTGGTTATTGTCAAATTCCAGTACACATATTGTACAAATTTTATGATTGCATTCAGTTTACTGTCATAGTCATTATGCTATATAATTCATATATGTATATATTATGCTTATAATCATACCATTGTACTCTACAGACAGCCAGATTGAAGCCTGAAGATGTTGAGAAAATGGAACTGACTGATGGAAGTGCACCATTTTCAAAGAAAGAGGTATTGATGGTTTTGTTTGCTTGCAGTACTACGTATCAGCCTTGTTTAGCATTTTGTGTTCGCAGACATGTATAAAATGATACAAAAACTTAAATTTGAATGCAAATGATGAAGATTTGTTGAACTGACAGTGTTTACAACTTTGGTATTACTACTCTACAACAGTTGGATTCTTGCATGTCTGGCCACTGCTGAAGAATGTTAACGTTGCTTATAGTATGTCTGTACGCAACTTAATGAGAGCTGTACCCTATCACACTACATCAATATTGTATGTACACACATGAGGTTCGATCATAGGTTAATTATCTATGTTTATGATTAAAATCCTACGCAACCGTAAGATTTGAAATACGCCTGTAACGATCAAACCTCTATAACCCAGCACTGCAGGTTTTAAATTTCAGAGTTGTCAGCTTATCAAGTGTACCTTGGTATACGTACCTTAGTATGGTGACTACACCTCAGACTGTCAGGGAATGTTGGAATCTAATTTACATGAGCACACCTTTAGCCGATATCTACTCGGACAGGCATCCACAAGATTTGGCCAGATTAGAAAGATTTTATGTATGAATTATAATAAGGCATTAAATCGCAGAGATTCCACCTGTACTCACTACTTTGCATAGATTCTGTACAGTAGTGTCAACTTATGTTTATTCACAAATTGCACAATGTGTGTGTACATATTGTGTAAATGGTACAGTAATTTGCCTATGATACATTCTAATTCTTATATTCAGTGTGCAATGTACAGTGTTATTTTTACATCTCATTGTGACAAATTTTTCGCTCTCAATTGGAATAATACTAGAGAGGTTTAGCATAGCGTTTAAACACTACGTAGTAAGCTGATAGGTACGTTCGAGAACTAGCGCATTTTAGCAACGTCGATTACTTTATACGTACATCACGTTATAGCGATACAGGAGGACGAAGATTTTTTGCAAGTTTTTGGCAATTCTGAGGGAGATTCAGGCCATGAAGACATTCTTTTACTATCAAAAACGGAACGCTAGGCTGAACAGCAGCAGTTAGAGGAGCAAAAGAGAGCATCACCACGAGGGTTATAACATAGAGCAAGAATGTACTAAGATACTTTGATACGTCAAAATCGTTACTAAGAACGTTTTATTTTTCCGCGAGAAAGGTAGTAAGCTTATTACATAATGTTTTACATAGTGTTAAACCTCTCTAGTAGTATGATGTACTGTACAGTGCATATATTTGTCATGTATTTCCTGTACTTTGACTGCAATGTACAGTAGCATTCACACTTGTGTGTACAGTGGAACCTCTTATGACAAACTCCCCTAATAGTGGAAACCTCTCTACAACAGACTGCTTTGTGGGTCTTTTGTGGGTGCTATGCATATTACCGTGTGCTCGGAAATTTTCGCGGTACTAAATTTTCGCAGACGCAACACTTAAGGATTTTCGTGGATGCAGAATTTCAAATTCGCGGATCTTAGATTGGATTTTAGATTAGTTCAACAATATGTAATCCTCTATAAATTATGCACTGAAAAATGGCTGCTCTGTTTGTTAGCGTGGTTGTTAGTCCGTGGAACGGTTATCAATACAAGTGCAAATTGTTGCAGTTGATCTTCTCCAGCTGCCTTCCAGATTTTAGTCGGATATGGAGCGTCTGATGGGGGTAAAGAATGACTTGATCAACATAACGGACGAGAAAACGAACGGTATAATATACGAAACGTTTGACACTCCTACTTCTTTGTTCTTTGCCAAGACTCCTGTGCATAGCGCTGAGCATAAAGGGTCGTACAGGATTTTCGCGGATTTAATTTTCGCAGATGCCGTGCAGTACCGCGAAAACCGCGAAAGTTTAGTACTGCGAAAGTTTCCGAGCGTACGGTACATAACCTCTGAATAGTGGAAATTCTGTATGGCAAACTAACTTTCAGGTCCCAAAGTGTACATTATAGAGGTTTTACTGTATATGTTATGGTATGCTGATTCTAGCACTGGGAGGGAGGAACCCTTACTCCTAATCCTAAAATGTGTTGTCAACATGTGCATCGAGTTCTCAGACTCTTGATATATACACTCTTGCACTTTATATCAGTTTAATTTGCCCAATGTTTTGTACCTTGGTCTTCTCCCTGAGTATATTGTTATAATTGCAATATCTGTTAGATTTGTGTTATCTGTCAAAATTACTTAGCTCTTTTTCACACCAACATTCCGCAAACAATTTATCAACTTTGTGCAGTGGGTCCTCACTTATCCACACCTCAGACATTCAGTTCCCTCACCTTCTGCAATAGTTTTCATTGAAACGAATGTGCAACACTGTAAACTATAGTACTGCTCCCTTATTTTTCCAGTTCCCTCACTTTATCTACACTTTAATTCACAACAGATGTTGGTGGATAAGTGAGGTCTGACTGTATACGTAATGTATGTGCTTGCTGCACATGCATAAGTAACTACAGTACATAATTTGGACTCTTTCCTACCAAACATTGGTATAGGAAGAAATCCCGAGTATGATCTGCAAATATCTGACTGGTTTGCCAGATAGAGAAGCCACGTCCAATAGAGTGTACAAGAGTGAAGAAAAGATTATACAGAGGTGGGTTATAGATTTGGTTTCATGTGGTGTATAATGGTCTCAAGCTGTATAGTATACAGGTCACTATTTATGATTCCCATTTGGAAGCAGGATTATAGTGATGTATGATATGACTGCTGTTTTCACAGGTGTACATTTCTCAAATCGACAACTTGATTATGTTTAGCCTGTTTAACTATGCAAATAGACCAGTCCCTACTATATATGTTAGCTAAAGACCCTACTCACAAATGCTGGGTCACCAAAGTAAGACATCCAAGAAAGCAGCATGTGCAAGTGCAGTCAATCTACTCATCCTATAGACTCACAAGTATGATGGATTAAAGCCATGGACATTACCTCGTACGTAGTTGGGAAGTGATAAAATTTAACTGTACTTGACTCAAATGCTCTTCAGCTTTCTCTCAAGATTGCTTATGACTAATACAGTAAACATCAGTTAGTAATGGCCTTTATGATCAGTTAACAACATTTACAGTATATTAAATGCACAGATGAAGCGTACACAGTAAGTCATAATATGTTGTCTAAAGCAGGGCATACACTAAGCAACATTTAGGCAACATTCCACAGCAACATGTTGTTGACCAAATGCTGCTGGCAACATTATACTAGCAACATTTAGCATACACTTGGTAACATTGTTTGGCAACATAAGGGGGGAAATCGCTTGAAGTAGAAAATGACTGCCAGGAGAAGAGTTATTACTGCCTTGACTATAGCTACTCTGATGAAAAAGTGGAACAAAATTGAAAGAAATTACAAATTGTGTGTGTAGGCCCTGGATTTCTAGCCAATCTGCACCAAGTGCATAGCAATAGCTGTTGTGAGAGCTACACATGAATGATACATGTGCATTCCATAAGTTTTGAGAAATGAATCTTTGTTTTATGTCATACAACAGTGGATAGGCTTCAAACAATGAGATTAAGTGCTCTGTACAGCTTGTCATTGCCATTCTGACTCTCCTGTGCTCTTCTGTAGCTGGCCATCTCCTAGGAAACCTTTGATGGTTTGGGCAACATGTTACCAGAGAATGGAAACATTTTCATTCTCTGGCAACATGTTGCTCGCTCTTGGCAACAAGTAACATTTCAACATACACTGGGCAACATTGTTGGGGCAACATGTTGCCCCAACAATGTTGCCTGAAATGTTGCCTAGTGTATGCCCAGCTTAAGAGAGTATTTATGTGTTTTGCAAAGTCTTTTGTGTGTCACTTACAGTATACTTACAGTATGTACAGTACACTATATATATATATATAGAGAGAGAGAGAGAGAGAGAGAGAGAGAGAGATAGATAGATAGATAGATAGATAGATAGATAGATAGATAGACAGATAGATATAGATATAGATATATATGTATATATGCAGGTATATATACACACTGACAATTACACAATCCTGTACTTGGCACAGGTCATATATTAGGCATAACCACCAGGTCACAGGGTCATAGGTGTATGTGAATGCATGTACTCCCGCTTCACTTTTGTTTTGATTTGTTAAAGCTTCAGAGAAGCTTTAGGTGTGTAAAACGACGTCCTCCTACCTTGTTTTGATTGTAAATATAAACAGTAACTTAGAATTTGGCCACGAAAGACATTTGTTAGATGGTGATTCGATTGTGAAGCGATCCCAGAGCAGTCTTGTTGTCGGTCAGTGTATACCATATAGTGGGTAATTTTTTGTGGGGTAAAATTGTCGTGAATCATAATAATTACTTATTCATGGTCAAAAATTTGTGCTTTATGCCGGAAAGAAGTTATAGTTTTAAGAAAATGGATACTTCCTAAGAAGTTGAATCCATAGTTTGAGGCTACCATGAGTACAAAATCATTTAAAAGGCTGAAGTCGGCGATAAACTTCAATGCTAAAGGCAAACAGGTAATCCGTACAACATTTTACAGGCCAGTAATGCAGCCCACTTCTTTGTGGGCAATGATAGCGGTGCTGAATTCACTGAGATCGTATGAATTACTGCTGTTGCCTTTCTTAAAGTTCCTCAATAAGGATTTATACTGAGTTCGAGAGACTGTCGATTCCTTCGTAAATTCTCCCGATTGGTACGCATGAAGCATAGAGCCACTAGCATGGGCTTGCACAGTTACTAAATTTCATGGGAAAATATTTTGTGGTTCCCTTCCCAACCATAAATACCACGTATTTTTTAACCCACCATTATTACCTGCTATATATGGTATATTATATTAACCACAGCTTCCAGGTGTATTGAGCGCATATATATATATATATGCAACCCTCATTCTTGGCCATCGAAAGTTTGTGGATAGATATACCCCCTTGCCTTCTGCTTGGGGTTTATCTATCCACAAACTTTTGCTGACCTTGGTGTTTGGGTCGTATATATGCGCAATACTCCTGACAGATATATATACAATATATATATATATATATATATATATATATATATCCCACTGCGTAGGCGGTATCTATTATCTTCAAAGAGACCGCCTTGGGTATATTCATGATATACCGGGGTATATCAATGACCCCAATTCATATACCCTGTTTTTTAAGTGACGATAATTGATAACTGCCTTGTCAACAGGATGATGCACCAGCAGTACCTTGCTGTACGTACAATGTATACTAAGCCTACTAAGAAGTTCGCATTGTTTTTTTTAGGAACGTTTTTATCTACACCTATCGTTTCAGACCCCGTTGCAACGTTTGCAGTCTTTTAGGAGAGCAGTAGTCCCTCCGAACGGAGCAATCGCGAATTCTTCTAACCTTTCGAGGACGATCGTCACGGATGAAGACTAAAGCGAACTTTTAGAAAGAAACATGCGCTCCAGTAAGTTTTGTTTTCACGCTGTAGTATTCCGTAGCTGTCTTCCCTCGAATTAAGTTAAAAGCGTTATCTTTCGCATTACATTTGCTGCGCATGCGTATCCAGTATTCGGCGTAGACGCAAGGTTTGTCGCTGAAAAGGAGAGTTGTAAGGATAATAACCATCGTTCGGCTTGAGTTTAACACTGATGTACCTTCCCTGCGAGCAAAATCCTCCTTTCAAGTGGGATATATATTAATTATACCCCACTTTTGCTGGGTACATGGGAATGTACTAAGTGTTAGGTGTTGATTAACACTCGGGCTGCGCCCTTGTGTATCAACACCTAACACTTAGTATATTCCCCATGTACCCAGCAAAAGCGGGATATAACATATATATATTATATATATACACACATACATATATATATAATATTATATATATGTATATCATTCTAGTATAATATCATAGTATTTACAGTATGTTTGAGTAGTGCAATACATATCCTTACATATCTTTTTGCATTTATTTATAATTATTCCCCCCTAACCTCTGAATCACTTGATTGTACAGAATTATGATGAAGAACGGTGAGCTGACAGAACAGTCTGCCAGAGTGTTAGCTGTTAGAAGCACCAAGAAGAACAAGAATGGAAGTGAATGTCTGTGTTGTGACTTGTGCCTATTGTATTAGACATTTTCTTATATATATATACATATATTATATATATATCAGGGGCGTAGCCAGGATTTTAAGAAAAGGGGCTCAACGGAATATGACTAGAGACATTTTGACCCAAGTAGCACTTGAAATTAGCACACGGCATGCAAAATAACCACGCCCTCCTGACCTTCAAGCGCTCAAAAATGTCTGCGTACGTACGTACGTAGCGGTTTCTTCAGAACGAACTTAAGTTATTCTTAGTATTTCAGATCGTTTTTAGTTTTAAATGAGCTGTATAACAAATCTAGATATAATAATCATAAACTAACAGACAGTGGGCCCAATCCAGGCCAGTTTGTGGAGTTGGGAAGAAAGGCAGGTTGGCAAGATTTTTGGGGAGAAGAAACTTCAAAGGGGGGCCCAAGCCCTTTGAGCCCTGTGCTAGCTACAGCCCTGTATATATATATATATATATATATATATATATATATATATATATATATATATATATACTGTTTATGTATACTGTATATATATATAATTATAGGTAGATTGATTGATTGACAGATAGGTACGTAAATAGATAGATTATATGTAGATACTATTAAGTTCACTCTGTTATACGTATGTTTATCTTGCTTTTGTGTTTCTCTACACATAATATGCACCTATTCAGAATTTCTTTCTTCTTCGTGAAGGTTTTGAATTTGTAAGAGACTTGGCATTGGCATCGGTGGGTTGATGGTGTTGTAGTGATGGAAACACCTTTCTGGAAAGGAAAGTCCTGCATGGATTGATCTTTCCCAAGAAACTCTAGATGTTTTAATTTTACAAACAAGTTTAGTACATTGCAATCACATGCACATACAAATCCTAATTAGTGGTGCTGCAGTAGCAGGTGTGCTTTTATGACAGCCATTGTTTTGTATCTGCTATGTATGTACATATGTACATCCTTGTTTGTATGCACATAATTCTTAACCTTTTTCTTCCATTAACAGAGACCACTTTCATCCCTCACCAGTGGTGCAGTTGCAAAGCTCATTTCTAATATAGCACAACCAACACTTGTGATTTTGTAAGTCAGTATTCTATGTTTGGATGTACATAGAGCGTGTTCTCTGAGCCTTGTTTTGTGTAGATCACCTTCATGTCAGATAATATTGTATGTACAGCATGTCTTTAGGTGCTTGTGTGTGCTTGTATTATACTTGTTTCTGTAACACATTACTGTACTAGCTAGCTGTTAACATTATTTTATGTGTACAGTCAGACCTCACTTATCCATACATGCACATTCGTTCTTGGCGAAATTGCAAATGTGGTGAGGGAACTAGATGACATTGAGGGAGCAGTAGTATTGTGTACAGTAGGATTGTACAAGTTTATTCCATGCAATATATCATCCGTTACTATGGTAACAGCACGATTGTACAGCGATGTTATACCGTATATAGATAGATAGATAGATAGATTATTTGAATGAGGAATGCTGCATCCACAAGAGTGGGTTTTCATGCAGGTCCTGACATACAGGTACAGAGTAACACAGGCATAATTATACACACAGTTAAGTTCATGATACACAACAATTAAATGTCACAAAACTGAGATTACTGACACAGAAATCCTTCTAATAAACACAATTAAACACAGATAAGCTCATAATAACCACAATTAAATGCCACAAATTACTGACACAGGCAATGTACACACAGATAATTGCATATATTATAACACTGATTTCATGTACAATCCATAACTAGACATAGGTAATTGAGTTACAAATTTGATATTGCGTGCTTGAAAGATTTCAGACTTGATGAATATCTAATACTCTGAGGTAGTTGATTGTACTGTAAGGCGCCTTGGAATTCAAAGGATTGTCTGTACGTTTCTGTATGTGGGCGTGGAAGGTGAAGTTTGTCGGCTCCTCTGGTGGACGAGTAGGTGCATGAGTTCTTGATGAACTTTCCAGATAGATAACTGGGAGCCTGATTAAGCACACACCAATGGACCTGACACAAGAGTGCATTGTGACGTCTCCTGTGGAGAGTGGTCCATCCAAGTTGGTTTCTGAGGGGGGCACTTGGTGTACGTGGAGGCTTGCTCAGCACAACCCTCATACCGAGGTTCTGGACTCTCTCCAGGCTTTGAGTGAGGTAGGCACTGCAAGGGTGCCACACTACTTGGCAGTAGTCAGCATACGGGAGGACCAGTGCATTGTACAGCATCCGTTTAGTTGATAGGGGTAGGCCAGCACTAACTCTCCTTATGCTAGCAATTGCAGCTAGCATTCTTCTCCGAACAGTTCCTACATGGGACTTCCAACTAAGATCGTTGTCAATGGTTACGCCAAGGTACTTGATGGATTCCTGCTTAGGGATTGTAGTACCATTGATTTGCACCTTGATCTTCTCTGCGCGTGCCTTAGCCGCTCTCCTACTTAGTGTCATCATCTGTATCTTTTTAATGTTCATTGCCAACTTGTTTGATTTGATCCAGTCGGCAATGAACTGAAGATCTTCATTAAGGGCACGTACATGGTCAGGATCAGTGTTGGCATAGTAGATAGTGGTATCATCGGCATATATGATGGTGCAGCTGGTGACTACAGTAGGTAGGTCATTCATAAACACCAGGAATAGCAGTGGGCCGAGAATGGAGCCTTGTGGTACCCCGCCTGTGACTGGGGCCCATTCAGAGTAGGCTCCATTTACAGAGACTCTCTGCATCCTGTCTGAGAGATAGTTCGAGAACCATCTGTACTCGTCATCCAGGATGCCATATGATGAGAGTTTGTTAAGGAGTAAATTGTGGTCAATATAGAATCAAAGGCCTTACTCAGGTCTATCATGACAGTCCCGACACATTCTCCACGCGGGCCTTTAACTTTCCGTGAGTTTATACTTTGAAATCTGTGATTTCATGCAAATTCCTCTCTGTAATATTCCTTGAAAAGCTTTTTGAAGAAATGCTTACTATGTCAAACCCTAAAGGAGCCAATTTTTGCCATTGCGAGAAGCGAACTTAGTATCGTAGCATAGAAAGTCTTCTTTAACGATCATACTGCCGATTCCCTTCTTAAACTCGATTTTTAGCATTCGAATTGCTTTGTCATATTTCTGAAAGTCAAGGACACCTGTCCAAAGTCCACAAAGGGATGCTATAATGGTTAAGACATAGGCACTCGGGCTGTATGGCATATAATATGCACTCCCTATGCACCCGAGGGATTCGGCATTAATATGCCATACAACCCTCGCGCCTATGTCTTAACTACTGAATAACCTACTGCAGAAGGTGAGGGAATGGGATATCTGAGGTGCAGATAAGTGAGGTCTCACTGTATTATGCATACTGTACATATATAAGGTGCTTATGAATAATAATTTTATTATAAAGGTGATGTCCTGCAACGTACTGATTTTTATTTCCCCAGAGCTAACAACAGCTATTGGAAGCACCATGTTCGTAAAATGCTGTCCTCTTACACCAATCCAATGGTACTGACCTATTATTATTAAACCATATACTGCATGTGCTGTACAACCTTTCACACATCTTTCCTCTCGTAGATATCCATTCAGCATGTTGAAGGGAATCATCATGTACATCTGAATCAACCTGAACTGGTAGCAGAGCATGTGTCAGCATTCCTAGACCTAGTGCAATGTTGACGCCTGATTTATCCTTGATGTCATGTACAGACTATTACCGATATACTATATCTTTGCAACTTACATGGTAATATTCATTAAAATAGCCATTACCTGCTGTTAATCACGAAACCACAGTTAGTTGTGATTGTAATTATACTTTTCTGTAAATATTTGTGTATATTGAGTTTGATGTATTTTGATTTTTGATTTAATGTATGTGTATGCATATAATATTATGTATATATGTATACCATAATATTATGGCCTGAAACAATTTTCAGTATAATTATAATATGTATAATATGATATTATATATATACTATATAATATACTGCATGGATGGGCATGCATTATAATTATATAAAAGCTGCAGCAGCATGTTCAGTACAGCATTATAGGTATATTAAGTCAATCGATCATATACATACATATATTACAAAATAGATCTGGCCGGATCGATATGTTCGTATACAAGGAAATTAATCCTGTTTTACTCTAGCCATATATTATAGTCCAGAATTACAGTATGATGCCAAGTGTCTTGCACTCATGCAGGGATTGGACGATTGCATGTGCTCCACCTATCTGGGTCTTGCTACATATAGCCCACAAATGACCCAGCATAATATACATCCCTCTTGCTTCACACTTGTTGTGGGGGCACTGCATGCATGGAATCATGCAGTTTATTGACAGGAGAATCACTGGCCCAAGTATGATGGCGAAAATTTGTCAGTGAGTGGGTGGAGGGGTATGTACAATGCTTATTTTACTATGCATGTGTGCATATTATCCACAATTCTGTGTTTGCATGTGTGTGTGTGCGCGCGCGCGCGTGTGTGCATGTGTCTGTGTGTGTGTGTGTGTGCATGTGTGTACGTGTGTGTGCATGTGTGTGTGTGTGTGGTGTGTGTGTGTGTGGTGTGTGTGTGTGTGTGTGTGCGTGTGCGTGCGCGCGCATGTGTAAATGTGCGTGAATGCATGTGTGTGTATGTGTGTATGTGTGTGTGCATGCGTGTGTATGTTAATTAAGTAAAAAAATAATTACCTTATGGGAAAGTTGTCAGATTATGGTAAAAGTCTTCCTGACAAACACAGTTGCCTTCTTTTTCTATCGTTTGTAAATGAGGGTGCATGTGCTTCTTGCATCATCTTTGCAGATTGAGGGTAATGAAACACGGCTATTCCCTTAGTGTTCTCTGGCCACTTTTCATATGCATTAAGATTTGCATGTCGCTTTATATGAATGTAGTCAATATCATACATTGCTAGCTATATTCCTAAAGATACATCTTTGTTCGTGAGTTTGCGCAATGGAGCATAGCTGTTGCTGGCCACCACTGCATGAACTAAATTCATTGGAATGATGTAGCCGGAGCCAAATGGAAATGGTAGGTATTTTTCAGTCAACCACCAGTCATTTTCTGCCCATTTCCCACTCTCAGCCGGTGCTTCATTACAGGCTATTGTTCCACATAGAAATGGTTTCGCTGTTAGTGACCATCTCTTATGTAATAACACAAGAATATAGCCAAGTCTGACATACACATCATCGTCTGTTTTCATGAGGAAGAGTGACTTTGTGTGGGCACTAGCCCACTGTAAGGTAAGCTGTAGCTTCTTTGTACATTGAGATCCATAGCGTTCTTCATGATCATCAAATATCAATAAGTCTCCATGAATGTCTGATTCTGATTCAATTTCTTTGTGGACAGCCTCATCGACCCCACCTAATCCAATCACAAACTTGAACAGCACTTCTGAGTTACCATGGTAGGCCATCATCCATGTTTTCCTACAGCTATTGCAAAGAGTGAAAGAAGAGGGTATAGAAAATATCAAAATCATAAGGAAAATACTGGAAGGTGTCTTCCCCCTATAGTTTCCAGACAAAACTTTGTTTATCAGATGATCTCCTTGACAATGACAGGTGCATTTGGAGGGATTATGATGGCTCTTTGCTGAAGAGCATGAATCAAATGCAGCTCCACTCTTTGGAACTAACTGGTAGTGCTGATTAGCATTGATAATCAAGCACCTTGACTTCCCCAGTAGCAAATAGAATGCAGCAAAGCCTGTTAATAGAATATTTAGGAATAATGCTACATACATTTCAGAATGATGCTTCCGACATTGGAACTTCCCCATTTCTGTAAGTCTGTAAAACAAAAATTATTGCATGTATGGAATAATAATAGCATAATTTGTACATGTTTTATTATGCATATATACCATATAATTTCTTAAACAAATTGTTCATCTGCACAGTGGAACCTCCATAGGACACAATTAGAAGAGCTGTTTACGGCAGAACCTCTTTATAGTGAGGACACAACCGGAACTAAAGTACAGTCCTGCATTATGTTAGCAGCCATATTTTGGGATTTTAAACTTTTGATAATTGACTTAATTCCTCTTGATTCTTGCCTACATAGAGTCTGGTATGTGTAGGTCTTCTACAAACTATAAGATGCACACGTACATATATATAAAGCAGTTATCACAAGCCCTGTAGTGCCAAGATTAACTATAACTTACAAAGTGTAGAGTACCAGTGATAAAGATTAAACGTGTAATAAATGTGTAGGTTTCTACAAACTATAAGACGCACACATACATATATATGAAGCAGTTATCACAAGCCCTGTAGTGCCAAGATAGCTATAACTTACAAAGTGTAGAGTACCAGTGATAAAGATTAAACATGAGAAAAACAATTGTACATAGTATCTCTGGTAACATGCAATATTCTCAAATTTAACTTACAGAAATACTTACCAAGCTTTCTCAATCAATGAAGTAGTCTTGACTTATTGTCACATACATTATATATTGAATCTGTGAAAGGGCTACAAATGCTTATATAATCTCTTGACATCATATAATGTAGACTATAGCTAGTCATGTAAACATTATGAAAATTAAGGACATTTTCTACTTAGATCAATCAGCATAAATGGTATTTAACTGTAACTGTAATTGACGATAAATATATATATATATATATATATATATATATATATATATATTATAATTATATATATATATATATATATATATATATATGTATATATATATATATATATAATTATAATTATATATATATATATATATATATATATATATATATATGTATATATATATATATATATATATATATATATATATATATATATATATATATATATATACTACTGAACAACCTGATATATATTACACATATTATACATACGTACATAGGTACATAATTAAAATACGACTAAAACTATATACATATATATATAATATATAATATATATATATATATATAATATATACATGTATATGCTGTGTGTAGGTGTACTACACCTACACACAGCATAATGTACATTATAATGTACATAAGTGGAAAGTGAGATTGTGGGTGTGCATATGTGCATATATACATATCATGTGTATTTCACCTACACACTGAATAATGTATAATACATGAGCGGCCATGGAAGGTGAGATTGCAGCGTGCATGTGTGTGTGTGTGTGTGTGTGTTGTGTGCATGTGTGTG
>CAUJGJ010000006.1:0-45000 GCA_963170055.1 Halisarca cf. caerulea
TCAGAAACTTCATGAGTGTCCACTGGGAATGTGCGTGGTGCTAGTGCCAAATATTGGTATTACCACCAGCATATCCAACGCTACACAAATACGCCCACATACCTTCGGAAACTTGATGTGTGTCCACTGGGAATGTGCGTGGTGCTAGTGAAAAATTTTGGTAGTAGCACCAGCATATCCAACAATACACATATACGTCACAGCACTTGAGAAACTTCATGTGTGTCCACTGGGAATGTGCGTGGTGCTAGTGCCAAAAATTCGTATTAGCACGAGCATATCCAACACTACACAAATACACACACAGGACTTTGGAAACTTCATGTGTGTCCACTGGGAATGTGTGTGGTGCTAGTGCCAAATATTGGTATTACCACCAGCATATTCAACGCTACACAAATACGCCCACAAACCTTCGGAAACTGCATGTGTGTCCACTGGGAATGTGTGTGGTGCTAGTGCCAAATATTGGTATTAGCACCAGCATATTCAACACTACACAAATACGCCCACAGATCTTCAGAAACATCATGTGTGTCCACTGGGAATGTGCGTGGTGCTAGTGCCAAATATTGGTATTAGCACCAGCATATCCAACACTACACATATACGTCACAGCTTTTGAGGAACTTCATGTGTGCTTGTTCCCCCAATTCAAAATATCTTCCTACGCCTATGAATTATTTTGACAAAGCTAGGAAGCCTAAACAGCAAAGTAAGTACACCTCGCATTTCAAATGTTCTGGTATTATGTATGTACATTTATGATGTTTGGCCCTTCCCGATAGAAAAGTCTACTAACACTAAATTGTGTAAATTCTTTAACATCACAAATGGGTGTAAGAAGAAGCACAGATGTAACTTTCCGCACCTCAACAGAAAGGAGCTAAAGTACATAGTAAGCTTGTGTATGGTTAAGCCTATATATACAACTGAATACTACCCTTGTAGGTGGAAAGTGCACAAGGGCAGGAGGATAGTCACACAGTGTCTAAGACAACCACAACTCCTGCGATCCCAGCACATCACCCCAGACGCCAGCCACAATCCCTCAGCCATCCGCACCTCCACACCATGTACAGCCACTACCATTCCCGACACACCCTCCACCTATGCCACAATATGCTTCATACCCTACACCATTTTACACTCCACACGCAATACATTAGTACACACCACATGTTCTACAGTACCCACACCATGCTGCACAACCAGACACACATGCACCACTACCCACTGCACACACAGCAAGCACCACCACTAGCACAGAACGTCAGAACAACACACAGATACACACCCCAAACTTATAGCTAGAAGATCACTTTACGCACAGAAGTAACTACATGGTCATAATGATGCATATTTTAGCCAAAACGTTTCATTTAACTCTTGTAACTTGACAATAATATAATAATTTACCAATAGATAATTATTTGGTGTTTTTGTTCTGTTGGGGTAGGCATACTGTTGAATGTGACTGACAAAATGGCAGCTAGGCATAACAATGTGATGAGCTACCCCTCAAAACTTGCAAACTATGTACCCAGAGAGCTGCACTTTAATGTTCCTTTCACTACACTTGAGATTATTATAACCATGTATATGTTTGTAATAGCCTAAGTATTCGTTCCTTAATTGACTCCAAAGTTTCATCAGCCATTCTCAAAGGTATAGGTTCTGGAAAACAATTCTACATAAATTCTATACTTCTTGTCAAAGGAATTTTTTGTGAAAGTAGGTGTGACAAATCGATTTAGAGAATATGCAGTAAGCCTGTAATGGGTGTACTTAACAAAAATACAAGTTATCTTGCAGAGTTTGTCACGCATTGCTGCATTGGCCCCATGTGGAGTCCTAGCATTGTTTTGGGTGTGGTGCACCAACCAGCTACTGAGCAAGTGAACCAACTACTGTACATGGGAACTACCCATTGTAAATACCATGCAATCAATCTCAGTCTGAATACTAGTGAAATATATTTCGATTTAACAACTGAGTATATCAATCAAATGCATAATATCCTAGCATATATACACAACCTAACAAGTAGAGTTTGTGAATATATAAAACACAAAAAAGTATTAGAGAACCAACCAAATAGTGTCATAATATGTAAAATTAAATGCTAGCTATGTAATTGTCAACATGCAGTATAGCTATATAAATAGCAGTCATTCTCGTACCTCTCTTTGCCACACGACTAACTTGTGTGCCCAGGGCATCCGACGAGGACGGGGAGGTACATCATGCCCCAAAAATTTAGCCAGGCTGCGACAAGTCTACCGTCAGACCAGTTGCATCTGTGAAATCATCAGAAGGGGATCCAGACTAGACATCACTGGGAGGTGCCACTTTGAACAGATCAATTGATGGACAGGGTGGACTGGCTACTCGAGCGGGCAAGACTTCAGGGCTGTGGAACCATTACATCCTACACAACGAGTACCACGGGCGCCAATCAGCTGCTGGACACCTGAACACTGACACTACTCAGACTAGTCCAAGCACCACAATGCACCAGTTTCAGGTCGTCTTGGTAGGACAGGTCCAGCAACATGGAGGAGATGGACAACATCAATCAGTTCAGTGGCTTATTGGAAAGGCTACTCGAGCAGGCAGGATTTCAGGGTAGTGGAACCATTACGTCCTACACATCGAGTACCACGGATGCCCATCCACTGGTGTTGAGCTCCTGTAACTGCACAGCTACCCCACAAAGCGAGCACCACCATGCTGCCGCCACAGGTTCTATAAAAATCATAAAAATCATATCAATCATCAAGAATATATTTGAAATTCAAGTTTCAGGTTATTCAGGCATTTCAAAAGGCTATACATCACCAGCTAAGGCACACACAAGACTTAATGGATGAATCCAATGAAGAAATAAGTGATTCCTAAAGATACTGAAATATATGACATGGTACAGTAAAGAAACAAAGGGACATGACCCTAGGAAGTGTACAGCAATTACAGCCATTTTACGTCTTCAGTAGGCAATTATTATAAATTATTATTTACTACGTACACATATGTAATTGACAAAACTACGAAGACCAGGTATTCTCATTCTTAGATATGACGTACACATGTATGGATCAGCAACTGAATACTTACCAACAAAAGTTGCTGAAACATCTGCAACACCAGTTCCTCTCCCAGAACACAATTAGACAGGTCGCACATCGTCCACAAGACTACCCTGGAATCTTCAGGCAAAAACTTGCCACAGTCACTGGCTAGGACCGTACACCGACTGACACCGTACACCGGCACACATACGATACGTGTAACCGGGCGATGATCTGCAAGTCTCACGGGCCTTACATCACACCGCTGGGTACTAGACAGCAAAGAGATGGAGAAGAGAACGGTAACTCACAGGCCCTTCCCACTTCCGATGAAGCGGACCTGCCTCCAAAGGACTATGTGGCAAGCAACACTGCAAGGGCGAACTCAAACTCACAACTCCCATGTCTTTAAGGAGCAAGGACGTACCCAATCACAAGCTCCGACCGTACACCGACCCGTACAACGACTGTGGCACACAAAGTGTAGCCGTGCGATGACACGTCACCGCTGGGTACTTGCAGACACCGCCCCCAAATGTCTGCTAGGAGCAAGGACGCACCCAATCACAAGCTCCGACCGTACAACGACTGTGGCACACAAAGTGTAGCCGCGATGACACGTCACCGCTGGGGACTTTCAGACACCATCCCAAATGTCTGCTAGGAGCAAGGACGCACCCAATCACAAGCTCTGACCGTACATCGACTGACACCGTACACCGGCACACATACGATACGTGTAACCGGGCGATGATCTGCAAGTCTCACGGGCCTTACATCACACCGCTGGGTACTAGACAGCAAAGAGATGGAGAAGAGAACGGTAACTCACAGGCCCTTCCCACTTCCAATGAAGCGGACCTGCCTCCAAAGGACTATGTGGCAAGCAACACTGCAAGGGCGAACTCAAACTCACAACTCCCGCGTCTTCAAGGAGCAAGGACCGTACCCAATCTGCAAGCTCCGACCGTACACCGACAAAAGGTTGGTGAGTAGCGCCATGCGGCTGACTCTTAACGCCCCGCACCAAAGACTTACTCCAGGACCCCTTAAGGGAGACTACTACGGGCTTCCTAGATCCCGCCAGCATGGGCGCAAGGTAGTAGCCTGGTCGGTTTGGTCACCCGGGTTCGGAGTTACCCCTTTTCTGAATTCAGCGCTATTGGAGCCTGCAACCAACACGACAACTACTCACAAAGGAAAATGGCGATGACAGCAGCTTTTATACTAAATTTCTACTTCCGTTTTGTGTTGAGCATTCTGATTGGCTGTTGTCTTGTTTTGGCGCGCTTTGTGTGCCAATCTAATTAAATGATGAAATGGAGGGGCTACCCCTTAGCGTACAGGAAGACATGTCTACGCCCCGTCGATGCAGCACTGGCGAAAGATTATACTATCAGTCTATCTTGATGCTCAGACTCCTTGCAGGGTGTGTCACAGTCAGGCAAGAATGGCTAGGAAACTAAAACACAGTTAACGAAAGTTACAGCATAGATACTCTTATGGCATAAAGTGGGCAATGTGATGCCTCTAGGATCTAGTATTTAAACAATAATGTATTTTGTTTTGTGTTCTCCACAGCCTAGAAGAACGATAGTTGACAAGCATATGATTGGATTACCTTCAAATTTTCAAGTTAGCTCTTGAGACTGTTTGGCAGGGATCTCTACTGTTTGACTTTTCACAAACTTTTACTTATTCTTGCCTCTATAGCGCACAGGGCACATTGGATCAAGTGACTTTGGATCAGCAGATGTGAGACAATGCAGTAGTTTACTGCTGGGCATACATGCAGCTTTAGACTAGTGTGTCTAACCCCATTGAGTGTGTGTTCTCTCCATGTGTGTGTTCTCTGTACATTGTGTGTTGTGTTCTCTCTACATTGAGTGATGTGTTCTCTCTACATTGAGTGGTGTGTTCTCTCCGCATTGAGCGTGTGTTCTCTGTACATTGAGTGATGTGTTCTCTGTACATTGAGTGGTGTTCTCTCTACATTGAGTGGTGTTCTCGGCTGTACATTGAGTGGTGTGTTCTCTGTACATTGAGTGGTGTGTTCTCTCCACATTGAGTGGTGTGTTCTCTCCACATTGAGTGTGTGTTCTCTCCACATTGAGTGTGTGTTCACTCTACATTGAGTGTGTGTTCTCTCTACATTGAGTGTGTGTTCTCTCTACATTGAGTGGTGTGTTCCCTTCACATTGAGTGTGTGTTCCCTTCACATTGAGTGTGTGTTCTCTCTACATTGAGTGATGTGTTCTCCGTACATTGAGTAGTGTTCTCTCCACAGTGAGTGATGTGTTCTCTGTACATTGAGTGGTGTTCTCTCTCTACATTGAGTGATGTACTCTCCACATTGAGTGGTGTTCTCTCTCTACATTGAGTGATGTGTTCTCTGTAGATTGAGTGTGTGTTCTCTCTACATTGAGTGATGTTTTCTCTTCACATTGAGTGTGTGTTCTCTCCACATTGAGTAATGTGTTCTCTGTAGATTGAGTGTGTGTTCTCTCTACATTGAGAGGTGTGTTCTCTCTAGATTGAGAGGTGTGTTCTCTCCGCATTGAGTGGTGTGTTCTCTCCGCATTGAGTGGTGTGTTCTCTCCGCATTGAGTGTGTGTTCTCTCCACATTGAGTAATGTGTTCTCTGTAGATTGAGTGTGTGTTCTTTCTACATTGAGAGGTGTGTTCTCTCTAGATTGAGAGGTGTGTTCTCTCCGCATTGAGTGGTGTGTTCTCTCCGCATTGAGTGTGTGTTCTCTCTACATTGAGTGATGTGTTCTCTCTACATTGAGTGTGTGTTCTCTGTACATTGAGTGGTGTGTTCTCTGTACATTGAGTGGTGTATTCACTGTACATTGAGTGTGTGTTCTCTCTACATTGACAGGGTTTCATGTAGGGGAGGATGGGGAGGGGGGGGCATTTGCCCTCCCTTGCCAGAGTCTCGCCCCCCCTTGAAAATTAGGTTAGCCTTATATTTGTTGAAGAGGTAAAATTGAATACAGAACTGAACTCAATACAAATAAGGAGTATAGAAGGAGAATGTAGTGTTTAAAACCTAAACAGCTGTTCTTCTACCTTTTCTGTTCCGCATATCTACAATCTCTTCAAGGTCAAAGAGTAATTCTGTGCCACAATCAACCTTGAATGGTCCAAAATGGCCTCAGATACCACCTTATATAACCTAAAAACTCAAATTTTCCCTGGGGGAGCATCCCCCCAGACCCCCCGGCCTAGCTATATATGTACCCCTACAACTCTACTACGTACATATCCGCACATCCTTACATCACTGTGCATGCACTGCCTGTGTTTTTATAGACATTATGATACCATGTGCGTACATATGAAACTACCGGCATGTCTTGCACAGCAGACATGAAATACTGAAGCTTCCCGCCAAAAAGTTAATCCTAGATAGAACCCTGATATTATATATACGTAGGTGCTTAGTGTCAGATCAGCACCAGAAATCTGGTCATCTCATGTCATTTGAGAACCACAAATGAGTCTGAAAATGCACCTCTTAGGGTATTAATTTAAAATACCCCCATACCCTCCTAGAAGGCGCGCTATCACGCACACTCCCTTTGCCCCCCCCCCCCCCATATTTTTCGTAAGTATTGTTTTGCCCCCCTTGCTTATTTTTCTAAATGAAACCCTGATTGAATGTGTGTTATTCTCTCCACATTGAGTGATGTGTTCTCTGTAGATTGAGTGTGTGTTCTCTCCACATTGAGTGTGTGTGTTCTCTCTACATTGAGTGTGTGTCCTCTGTACATTGAGTGATGTTTTCTCTCTACATTGAGTGGTATGTTCTCTCCATACATTGAGTGATGTGTTCTCTCTTCTCTTATCACCTCTTGGAGCATCAGGTGTTAAGGAGACTCCTGTTAACGAAAAGTTAGCCCAAGACCCTTTGCATGGGGCTTTAGAATTCCATTGTCTGTCCAGCAAGGTGCTGTTGAACGTCTACTGGTAGCCATTTTTGTACAATAGCATGCCTCTTACCATGGAAATTATGAACAGGTGAAATCCTCAAAATGTAGTGTCACAAATATTCTTGTGTTGAGCAGCAACTTTGCTGGGTGTAGTGGGTTTCATGGCGAAGGTTAGCACATCTGATGACATAATATTGCTATCCTTTTTATTGTATTTTCTGTGTATTATTGTCTGTATAGTGGTCTGTTGATGGCTATGTAGTCTTGTAATGTGAGTCTCTTTGTTTATGCATTCACAATGTGTGCATGTATGTGTGTATAAAATATGTCTTGCACAGCTTTAGTTTTGTTGTTATTTACATTACTACTTTTGTTTTCAGACAAACTCAATACAAAATCAGATGGAGTCAAAAGGTGGCTACGGCAGCAGCTCAGGAGTACCTATAAAGAAGTAACACCTAAGGGCATTGATGTAGGGGTGAGTTACTGTTCTTAAAGTGTGTTTGAATCTGCCTCTTAATGCTCTTACCCTTCTCTTTCAGGGTCCGTCATAGAATGTGTCTTCAGCATGATTACATAGTAAATATTGTTATTGGAAGAACATTGTTTGTTAATGCTCTCCCAAATATGCCCTAAATCGTTGTGTGGAGTGTATTCTATTGTAAACTAAACAGAGAGAACTTGTATATATAATCTTTCAATTTTTCAGCATAGCATTGACCTGTGATGTGTCGTGACTGTTGCATACATCACGTGCTTCCGAATTACGTGCTCAAAAGATGTCTGGTCTGAGTAAAGAGCACGCAAGAGAGATCTTTAACAGTCGCGGCAACCCCATACACCATTGAAATCGAAGTTACGACATCAAAGGGACATTATTCAACACTTAAATTTGGGTTAGGGTTAACCCTTAGTCAGGCCGGCATTCAGCCATTGCCCTAACCATACACCAACATAAGGTTGGGGAGACTACTATTGGTTTCCTGGATCCCACCACAATGGCATAAGGTGCAGTAGCCTGCATGCATGATCGGTTTGGTCACCCGGGTTTGAAGTTACCGGCCCCTTTTCTGAAGTCAGTGCTATTGGAGCCGACAACTAACATAACTACTCACAAAGGAATATGGCAAGAACGGCAGCTTTTATACAGAATTAAATTGTATATACTTCCATTTTAGCTTCAGCCCTTCTGATTGGCTGCTGCTATATTTTTGGCACACAATAATTATAGCTCAGTCAAATGAAGGGGCTATCCCTTATTGTATCACTCGTTGGATTGACATAAAAATTATGTACCATGTATGTTTTTTCTTCGAAAGAATTCCCCCGTAGTCAATATTATCTAATTATCTGCCTGTTTATATCAATCAATCAATGAGTTCACTATTAGTTTACATATTATGCAATTTGAAATGAAAACAATAACTACACAATTATTATTCAGGACCCCTTAAGGGAGACTACTACCGGCTTCATCACCATCATGGTGTGTGTGTGTGTGTGTGTGTGTGTGTGTGTGTGTGTGTGTTCAAGTGGAAGAAGCTGTCCTCATCGAAGTGTCAACTCTGTGGAGAGCATCAGTCTCTGGCCCATGTTCTGAATGCTTGCCAGAAGGCACTTGCCCTGCGTCGCTACAGTGCCAGACATGACGATGTCCTTCAAGTCATCACAAACTTCGCCCGTTGCCTTCTGCCTGAGGGGATGCACATCATTGCAGACCTACCTGGGATGCAGTACGCCTTCCCTCAGGACATCGCCACCACTGACCTCCGACCAGACATCGTCATCTGGGACAGTCACGTCATCTACCTTGTGGAATTGACTGTCCCTTTTGAGACTAACATAGATGATGCAGCTGTGAGGAACGTCCACCGGTACCGTGATCTCCGTGACGCCTGTGCACTTACGTGTTCAGCTTCCATCGTCACTTTGGAGGTTGGCTCAAGGGGCTTCCTCTATGTGGAGGGGTTTCAGAAGCTGTATCGACTGTTGCGAGCCAAACAGCGCGCAAGACATTCACAACTTTGAACTTGAATTAGTTAGGCATGTCATTGTGTCATCGTACAATGTGTGGTGCAAGCGCAATTGGTGTGTTTAAACCACTTGTATCATGTATGTCTCTGCATGGTTGCTCTGCCACTATTTTTTTTTTTTTTTTCTTTTCTCATCTCGTTCTTTGCATGCCTCGTAACTATTTGCCTACGGGTCACTTAACCATACTGTGCATGTTTGTCTACAGAACATTGTTGGCAGTGTTAAGTGTACCTCCCTTGTCACCAATAACTCTAGTTTAGGATTTTTTTTTTATTTTTTTTATTTTTTTTATTTTTTTTCTTGTATGCATGCCTACCAGTCTTCAGTACTGGCATTTTCTTTCTAATAATGATGGGTGACATGTGGAGAAAAAAGTGTGTGTGTGTGTGTGTGTGTGTGTGTGTGTGTGTGTGTGTGTGTGTGTGTTGTGTGTGTGTGTGTGTGTGTGTGTGTGTGTGTGTGTGTGTGTGTGTGTGTGTGTGTGTGTGTGTGTGTGTGTGTGTGTGTGTGTGTGTGTGTGTGTGTGTGTGTGTGTGTGTGTGTGTGTGTGTGTGTGCGCATCTGTATGTGCATGTGTCAGTCTAGTTCTATGTGTGACTATTGATAATAACTTGACTAGCTTGAAAAGGCTATTTTAAAGCAAAAGACTGTGTTTGCTTGTAATTGTCAATGGTTAATGGAATGGATGCTGCCCATTACTGTAACAGTTGGAATGTTTACCTAAAATCTCAAAGTTTCCCTGCGGCATGGGGGAGTATATCATTACAGACCCCCTAGTTGTATATCCCTACTATACCGTACACATATTTGCACCTCCTTATACATCACTGCACTCACTGCGTTTTTAAAAGACATCTAGGTTGCCTCTTACATACATATCTGCCCCCTTGTTATTGGCCGCCTTATCCTGAAAGGAACCCTGCTACTTAGATACATAATACTGACCCCCCCCCCCCCCCAAATTTTCATCCTAGCTAGAACCATGGCTATGCCTCTAGGCTTAAGTGTAGGGCAGGATAGTCCCCTGTCAGCACATCAATCATTCTGTTACTAAGAAGTTTAGCGCAAAGACAGCGGCAATGAACATGACTAAAATGGATGCTATTGAACAGGTTCAAATGCGTGCCTTTAGAATGTTCTTAATTTGGTGTGGGTACCCTTCATCCTCAGGCATCTATGTGGTTTGAAATGAAGGTTTTGCCTTTGGTATGGACAGCAAGGATCAATGATGCATTGTTTACAGTTTTGGCTGGAAGTTCTGAATGTGGAGAAGTACAATGGTATAGGCTCATGAAGAAGTTGGCAAGGCAAGCGGTGGAGGGTAGCAAGGGAGTATAGGTGAAGAATATGATCATAAGTGTGTTGGTGACTTTACTTGGTTGGATTGGTATGCATGGATCCTCGAGGTGGAGGCTATTAGGAGAATGTCAAATTAATTGTGAGATTGGGGAAATGCTAGAAAGTGCTATGTGGAGAAATTTAAAGTTTCAGAGATGATATCTCTCTTGCATGCTCTTTACTCAGATGTTCTGACGTTCAAAGTCTGAGCACGTGATGTATGTAACAGTCATGACACATGCTGAACAAGTGATTTGAGTTTAAAAAACTCGTGGGCTGCCTACGGCCCTGGAAACTCGAATCACTTGGAAATCATCCTCACGGAATTGAAAGATCCCGGGCCTGAGATATAATGCATGGTTTTGTGTAGACTAAGTGTTGTATGATAAAATGTGTGTGTGTGTGTGTGTGTGTGTTGTGTGTGTGTGTGTGTGTGTACCTGTGTGTGTCACAGTGTGTATCCATGCTGTGCACACACACACACACACACACACACGCACACACACACACACATCCTGCTTAAATTTGACTATAATCAAAACCTCGGTGACTCGCGATCAGTGACTACAAAACCTCAAAATCATAATCATAACCTCGGTGACTCATGACTACAGCATCTCTGAATTGCATTCACCTGAAATTTTATTGTCACAGAAAACGTTGAAATTTATAATAAATTCTTTTTAGCATTATAGTTTTCATTTTTTTCTGCATGTACACCAAATATATAGTGCTACTACAGTCCCATACATAGGGGGGCTGGAGGGGTTCAAGGAAGCCAGGTCCGTAGGCAGGTTATTGTTTGGGGGGTGCTTTTCACAGTAAGATGGACAAAGGGTATACTGCACAACAAAACATGGATGACAGGATTTGTGTGTCATGTTTTTGTTTCGGTCTTCATGCATTTTTGCCATCAGTTTACATATTTGAGAAAGCAAATGAATTGATACTCCTGAGTAAATCCATTCAAAATTTCCAAACAAGTATACTGAATTTCCAGGAACTACTGTGTCTGACAGTTACTGGTTAAATATATGAGAGTAAGTTTAGTGCAAGAATAATTTTAAAGTACCAATCCTGAAAAAGGGGGGGGGTGCTAACGCACCCAACGCCCCCCCGGCTACAGGCCTGGAAACCCCTTTGTGTAGGCATTGGACCGATTCGAAAAAATGTTTCCTCACTGACACAAGGCAAACACATCCAAGTTCTATAATATTTAGGATGCATAAGCAAGTGATGCAACTGTGTGCAATGATTGCATCATGCTACATTGCCTGAAACTGTATGATTATTAGAGAATCTAAGATGTAGCCCACCCCCTCCTCCCCCTTTGTGAACCATGCATATATGCATAGGGGCCTGCACTAATTAGGACACTGATGGGTCCAATGCATCACTGCCACAACAGAAGATCACAACACACTAAACTTCTTTCAGGGATAGAGGTCATAGAGGCCGTACTATAAGGCATGAAGAATCCAATTTTCCCCTGCAACTTAGTCCAGCCAGCTGCGACTCATGTTCGTACGTAAACGCCAACGCTTTGTGTAGAAACGTGGATCACAGCTGGCTGGATTAACTACTAACTTAGCATGCCACACTATACACAGATGCAATGCACGATACTGTGTTCTCATCCCTTACTGACGAATATTCGTTTGTTAATACCTTTCATTTACACTCGGATGATAGTGTAGCCTACTGTTCCTTGCTACCTTGCAACTCAATATTAGTTCCTCACTTGACATGCATGCTCCCCACATTCCCAATTGCAGGCTGCGTACCTCACAAAAAACAATCCATTTCTTTTATGAAATGTTATGCATGCAATGAATTTGTGTACGTATACAAATATACTATACCCGTAATGTACAGAGATGACCACCACATCATTATTCAAGGAAAAGTGAAACGTATATTCATTACAATAACTGTTCATGCAATACTGCCTGCATTGCTGGCTATTCTCGGCCAACTGTCTGCACACTCCTTGGCAACTGGTCCAGTTATTGTACTCCCCTTCATTTCTCCCTTGACATTCACAATTACGCCAGCATTGTCTAAATAGAGGAACATGAATTTTTAAGGATAACAAGTCATTGACACACACCACATAAGGATAAAACAAACCTTCAAAATAGATAAAAACTCCATTGCGTCGTCTATATGCTTTTCTTTGTCGAATAACAACAGCAGGATGAACTAATAAGGGAACATCCAAGCTTAATACACACTACACAAGAGAACTCATTGGAGCCTTAATAGTAGCCCACACGGCTAACGGCTTCTACAATATAGGACACAAGCACATTACTGTGGTACTGGGTGTCTAGAATGGTAAGGTTAGGCAGGGAGGGGGTTTCTGGATGGCAAGGTGTTTCCAGACACTGACTAATTTATGGTTCTGTCTCAGGATAATGAAGACAATTTAAGTCGACATAAATGTATACAATCCGCCTTACCTTTATGCTATCTGTTCGACTTCAAAATAGTCTTTGCTATCTAGAGTTAGAATCAAATCAATCAGTGTCTGGAAACACCTTGTCATCCGGAACCCCCCTACCTTAGTTTAGCTACATTAGCCATAGACACTCTGTACTACGTAGTATAGAGTGTCGACACATTAGCTAAAGCATGCCCAGAAAAAGCTCCCGGATCTGAACTACTTTAAGCCTTCACATATTCCAAACCTTTTTTTCGCAATTCAGGTTTTCCTTTCTTGACAGTTGCCAACACCAAATCGCCAACACACGCACTAGGGAGACGATTTAATCTCCCCTTGATTCCCTTTACCGCAATGATGTATAAATTCTTTGCCCCAGTGTTATCGGCACAGTTTATCAAGGCTCCCACCGGTAAACCAAGTGAAATCCTGAATTTGGCTCCAGACTTTCCTCGACTAGCTGCACAAAAGGGATCCATAAAAGTAGGGAAAAAGCAGTAAGCGAAATGTCTCATTCATTTACCTCTCTTCGACATGTTTTTCAGTATCTATGGTTCGACCAACTCTAGGGTTATGCCTACACGTGACAACGGCGAAGTGCGCATGCGCAGTAAGGCATGATGAATCAATGTACGTCTGGCTTCGTAAGATTGAATATTGTGATGGCTGAATTGGAGTATGAACGGGTTTGTATCCTTCTCATCTCTTTAATATTAATATAGATGCTGCCCGTAATCTTTTAATCGCATTATTGTATTGCTGGAATTCCTGCAAAGTATCCTCCTGGCTAAACGGTCCTCTAGTAATATTTCTACTGGTTCATAGTATCCTAGATCTATCATAGTAGGTATCACCATCACAGATACTCAAACCCCATGATAGTATAAACCATCCTTGGCGTTGCTGTGTATCATTCCACCCTTAGGTTATCTTAGAACCATACACTTATGTATGCCAAAAACAGGGGAAGGAAATCCGTGTCTTGTTAATTGAGGTATTTAGCCGTACTTGTGTGACGGCTGTACTTGGTCACAATGGTCCTTGTCTTAAATCGCCCGCCTTGCTGGTTTCATAGGCGTTTAATGAATGGTTGAGAATACCTGATGATAAAAAGCAAAGCATCAAGGAGATTACGCAGATGCTGCACAATGCAAGTTTAATGTATGCTTCTATTATACAAGCAGTGGGCATGCTAACATGATAGTTGCCCGCCTTGTTATGTTAGAGTTGACGATATTGAGGACAATTCTAAGCTTCGTAGAGGAATACCAGGTGATGGTATGTTGCATCAGTGCAAGAATGTGACTGATACTTGTCCTTGTTTACTAATGCAGTGGCTCACAGTGTGTACGGAGTACCTCAGACCATAAACTCTGCCAATTACGTATACTTTCTAGCTTTGGAGAAGACTCTAGGTTTGGGAGACCAGAAAGCAGTCGATATCTTCACATGTAGATAGCTTATGTGTGTGTGTTGTTTGTGAGTAGGTGGTTACAGCTGTCATTGTTCACACAGGCCAACTACTGGAGCTTCACAGAGGGCAAGGTAAGGAGCTGTATTGGAGAGACAGTACCCTCTGCCCAACTGAAGATGAGTATCTGAAGATGATTAGACAAAGTGTGTGCCCCATCTTGTACAATCAGTGTATAATATTGCATCATATATTGTTTGTTCACTTGCAGAAACAGGAGGACTGTTCAGATTAGCTGTTGATCTTATGCAATTGTTTAGTGAAAATAAAAGGTTAGTTTAGAAATTAATTAGTCCTGCAAGTTGTATTTATGGAAGTTATTACCTGCAGTGATTTCTATCCCTTGTTGGATTGTCTTGGGGTGTATTTCCAAGTGAGAGACGATTATTGCAATCTTCAATCAGCAGAAGTGAGTTTTTGTTGTTTCAGTACTGTGGTTGTAGTGATCTAATAGTGTGTTTCTGCACTTGTGCATGCTGCAAGGAGCTCAAGTTGCAGGGGCATATCCAGGATTTAGACATGCAGATTATCATCAGAACATGTTGCACAATGTTGCATGTTGCCCAGATGTCATCAAAATGGCCACCAGCTTCATCTGCCTAGTCTCATGCCCAGCCCCACTTCCGCCTGCCATTTTATTCCATGCGGAGAAGTTTTTTGAAGAAGAGAAATTTTCTGCCCGAATAAAATTGGTGGGCTGAAGTGGGGTTGGGAACGAGACTGTTGTCTGCCATTTCCTTTGCCAGCTTAAATGAAGGGAAATGATGGCAAAAGTGGACACTTTGCTACTCTCATAGCTCAGTATGAATTACCCACAATATATATATATATATGATTACGTTTAATGTTTTCACCAAGTACTTGCTGAAGCTATAAGGCTCTGAGCCAGAGTGGATGCCTTGTAACCCCCCTCTGGATATGCCCCTAAATTGAGGTTTGTTATGAGTGTTGTCGAAATACGTAGTTTTTTGTTTCTTTTGCAGTACACAGAAAACAAGAGCTTTTGCGAAGACTTGACGGAAGGAAAGTACTCTTTCCCCATTATCCATGGGATCAGAGCCAACCCTTCCTCTCATCAAATGACCAGTAGGTTCTTCGTTTTATATTCATCAAGTTTCTTTCTTCATTGATTGGTGTTCGTCATCCATTTGTTCTTGGCATAGATTTCTTTCAACAATGTGCACCCTATTTTAATGTATATTTATTTTTTTTAAGTTGTGCTCTTTGATGTGTTCCCCATCAATGCATGAAGAGTGCAATATTTTTGGTGTTGTTAATTGATCTGTGCTCATCATCAGGTGGGTTCACCTTCAATAAGTTTTCTTTATCATTGATCTGTGTCTTTAATTTTAATTTCCAATCATGTGTTTATCAGCTCTTGTGTTTAGTCCCAATAGCCCAGACCTCTGTTTTGCCTCTTATCTGTGACTATGACGTCACCTGCTTTGGAGACTGGTAACATGTATATAGTCAGTATTTCCAGTATTTCTGTACACAACATGACATTGTATGTCTTCGCCATAGATACTAAGACTACATGAACTATAATATCAGATTCTATGTTTTCACACACCATTGCCATATTTCATTGCATGACAATAGCTATTATAACCCCAGAAACTGATTGAATATTATTGTTGTTTTGAAATTCTGATCACTCTTACTTTATTTTTGGCTGCATCTTATTTGTTTGGAATCCTGTACTTCTCCTCGTTTCTTTTGTTTTGCTCTTTGTCCTTTTTTCTTTTCTGGGAGCCACTTATAGTAACCTCTGGCTAAATTAAGGTTCCCCAGATTAAATAGGAATACCTGATAGAGGAGGCAAAATACGGGTCTGGGCTACACGAGACCATGTGATGACTGCTTTGTTGTTGGCTCAACCACATTTAGGTATTCTTAGACAGAGGACCTCAGATGTTGATCTCAAGAAGCATTTTCTACTTTGTCTTCAAGAGGTAATCTTGTGGTTTACGTAAGTACATTTGATGCTCATGTTCTGTTTTGTACTGCTGTTTGATATTAGACCAAATCCTTTGAGTACACACGTCACTTTCTTGACAAGACAAAAATGCAGTGAGTTTTCCTCTTGTCCTTGTGCAACCCCTCTTGTCCTTGCACAACCCCCTCTTGTCCTTGCACAACCCCCTCTTGTCCTTGCACAACCCCCTCACCCCTTATTTTGTATAGAGCGGTAGAGGAGGTGTCAAAGCTTGGTGGAAATCCTCAACTACTTCAAGTGCTTCACAAGCTGTCAGAGGTTCACCAATAATTGTGTGTTTGTGGATGTTTTAAAATAACACTGAATAATAAAACTATTTGTACAACAATAAATTAATCAGTACACTTGTTCATGTACACATTGTCACGGTTCCATTTTAAGCCAAATATCTGTAGAGGTCTTTGCTGTCTTCTGATCGAGCAAGGTATTCCTTCTCGATCAAGAGATCTATGCATTTCTAGAGAAGAAATATCAAGATGAAGGGTGGACTGACTGGAGAGTTGATGTGTTTTACCTTTATAACAGGAACAGGAGGAGTGAAACGAGACGAGAGCTGAGAAAGAACCTCTGCAATCAGCTGCTGATGCTTTAGTTCTTTGCGCATTTTCATTATGCGAACAATTGCAGCCTACAATAGAATTCATGTCACACGACCATCACATGATTTGTAACACGCCTGACCTGTATAACTAATTTTCTGTCATCCTCTATGTGCTTGTGTGTCTCTTCTTGTTCTTTTCTTGTCTCTGACTTAAGAGGAACATTAATGTTCACCCTCAACTTCTTACTGCACAAGAGAAGACCTTAAAACAGCTGTTCACATTGTCACAAAACAATGGCTCACTTCTTGTATGCTTCATAAAGTCTAACTCTTGATAGAGGTTGCAACTGATTCTCCTCGCATATCTTTGCAGACACAAAATGGCAATGATGCAATCATTTAAAATGGCTCTGCGTACTACAGAACAAGAACAGACTCACCAGAAGTTTAGTTTTAAGTAAAATCTGCAAAACTTGATCCAAAATGTCCATTTTCAGTTGTGTAACTTCCAACAAGTACTCCACAGTATGTTCAGTAGCCACATTGTATTGCAAGAGTACAGCCATTTGATATGTAGATGCCTAGGAGGTTGACAGCAACACAGCATACGTAAGCATTGCTACCACACATTCAAGACACAGCGACAATAATGTCAATTGATACAGAACATGCCGACAGACCATCAATGTGTGCTTGTTCTTGAAGCAATGTGTAACCAATTCACCCTGCAAAAGACAAAGCAGGAAGGACGTCATTGAATGGTGAACATGTGCTCTCGAAGCAGCGACTCACCTTGGACAGATTGTACAGCCAAGTCAACTTTCTGCCTTCATGTTGTGAGCGATAGAAAACAGCAAATGTTTCTCTTGCCTTTTCCAACTGTGGAGTATACACACAATAATGGTAGACCCATCTATACACCCCCCACCCCCTCCACACACACCTCTGGTGGCAGGCTGAATTGTGGACCAGGTGAGAAAGGCCAGGACCCAGAGCTGAGAACTTGCACACTGAACTCCACTACATGCCAAAACAAATGTGGCAAAACACCAACAAACCATTGCATTAAGTGTCTCACATTTGCGATCAGAGGAGTCCCTGAATTTAGTGTTAAGATCTCTACTAACACTCATGTCCTGAAACATGCGCTGTAATTTCGATGTGTACTCGTATCCGCAGGCATGCTGGAAAGAGGTTGGATCTGATAACATACTGTCTATTAAACACACACACACACACACACACACACGTGTGCGCGCACATACACACACACCTTCAACTTGGATATCATACTGGCCTCAGCATCATCTGAAGCTGACGTCTGGTGGACCAGCCTCTTCGCCAACCACTTTGAGTAGAACTTTTGAAAGACGTCTTTGTCTTCAATGTACTTGAATATAGTCATCTAGTTAAAGTCAAAAAGCAACAAATACACATCTAGTCATTCGGTGGTGATTTGGGAGCATACAGAGTAGCACAGCATACCACAGCTTGTAAAGCCTCTTCCATCTCCGATTCATCAGGATTCTTAGCACTCTTCTTCAGAAGGGCATCGCAGTACCTGGCCAACAACTCTGGAGACTTGGTAGATCCTCTACCAGATCTTGTCACAGCATTCACATTAACAAAACGAGAACAAGCCTGCAAAGAACCAAGACAGCTTTGGAACACATGTACATGAAAACCTGGCAAGATCAACCTTATCCAGTGCTCCTACAAACATTGGCTTTCCTTCAAAGGATGCAGTGACTAGTCCAGAATACCTTCTGTACACACTCAGTAATGCTTCAACATAAACCTTAGGATCCTGCAATGGTTGCAACAGTGAATCAAGGACCAGTAGGGACCAAGAGGAACAGGACAGGCTGAATCTGGCATAAACTGGTACAATTCACACGCAATTAGTTGTAGTCTTGTTAATCCACTTACACTGTCGGCAGATTCCTGGCACTTCTCAATGGCTGACAGCCCTTGATGGAAAACGTGATTCTCAAATATTGACTTCATATTATCCAATCCATCGGGTAACCTAGCAACCAGGGAGTACAATCGCCCAGCATCATCATCCCGATCATTTCTTAGTAAGTTATCAAATTCATCAAAAAACTGCTGAAGATACGTCTGAATTAGGACTTCCTCCAACTTCCTAGCAAGCTGTTGCAAGAAAACCAAAGAGAACTAAAATGTAAGCAAGTACTACTGGCACCAATATCAAGCCTTACTGGATCCTGAGAAGTCTCATGAAGGTACATCTGTACTCTGTGTTCCTCCTCAGCGAGTCGGACCTCAACCTTCTTTATGTACTCTGCTACTGGATTCCTCTCAAGAAAAGCAGTACTTTCCTTAGCATAATACCTAACTGTCTCTTTCAGAAATAAGTCTTCAAAATTTTCCTTGTAAACCTGAAGTTGAGGTCCTTTGGCCATTGGCGAATCCACTTGCACTCCAACCTCCACTACATGACAAACCAACACACACCACAGTTTGTCTATCACAAATACAAGATATTCACATGACAATCAAATGATAGATCAAAACACAGCTGTTTCACAGTCCTTACTCAAGACTCACCATAGCTGTCTACAAGACCACGAATCAATCTAGTGTTAACAACTTCTCCACTTCTTTCTCTGTCGATAAGATTGAGTACAGCACTTGTCATTTGCTTGTGTAAATCAGTGAACATGATGTCCCTCCATGATACCAGTGCAAGCTAGGGGAGAGGATACCAATAGACTCATGAAAACACACACAAATAAACTGATGTGTACAAGTACACTGATGTGTACAAGTACACTGATGTGTACAAATACACTGATGTGTACAAATACACAGAGACATACGACTTCACAGAGACATACGACTACACAGAGACATACGACTTCACAGAGACATACGACTACACAGAGACATACAACTACACAGAGACATACGACTACACAGAGGCATACGACTACACAGAGGCATACGACTACACAGAGACATACGACTACACAGAGGCATATAACTACACAGAGGCATACACTAAACCTTCCTTTACATAAATAACTACTTTTCTGGAAAATTTAGGAATTAGACATCGCAAGATTTTCTCTTGTAATGATAAACCTAATGTTTTCAATCATCAGCAGCTTCCTCCCACCAAATAGAGAGTGTTGAAACAATCATTCTGCAACATTAATCTCCTTCCTACCTCACACACACACACACACACACACACACACACACACACACACACACACACACACACACACCATGATACATCTCAAACGTACAGTATACACATCACATATGTCCTTTTTGCCTTCATCTTGCTCTCTCTTTACCCAGTGACGGTTTAAGTAACTAAACATGCCATTCACCACTTTACTGGAGAATGTATAGTCACTCCATGATGTTACCCAAAACTCCAAAAGGTCTTCTCCTAATAAGTCACTCCCTTTCTGAAAAGAGGAGGAGACACTTGAACACCAATAGACATTATAAACAATGCTAGCAAAACACCACGCACACACTCACAGGACGGAGATCTCTCAAGAAATTCTCTTTCAAAAACTTCTGCAATTTTTTATACAACTCTAAACCTACAAACTTGGGCGAATCTGAAGGGAATAACTCATGTAATCTCATAAATAACACAAAAGGAGCGTTCAAACTAACTAGACGGAGGAGTCCTCCTTGACCGTCCGCCAGACTGGGTTCTCGGACTACCCTGCGCTCCAGGAACGCAGGTGCAGTAATTGTAAACCTCGCTATAACAGAGTCAAGGGTAAATATGGTATACCCACACATAAGGTGTGCCCAGGGGTTAGAGAAAACAAGACAAACAAAACTGATACGTATACAGCTTCATGTATTCCTTTCGAGACATTGTTGTCTTCTCGAAATACACCTGTTTCAGCCCAGCCTCTATCTCTGGCCAAATTCCAGCAAGAGTGGCACTTTCGTTCATGCCAGTGTGCTGGCCGTGCGGTCTACGAGGAATATTCGACATGGGCGCTCGTCTTCCTTGTCAATTAGCACATTTCATACACGAGGCGACCGAGGTCTTCAAAACAATTAAACCAAAGGCCAAGAGGGACAAAGAATGACTCAGCAAAAGCAATACGAAGTCCCAATTCCAGTTGAAATTTTTCGCAAATGTGAAATTGGATAGGGGTCGTGCTAAAGAAAATAAAGAAACACACGTATGCAGGGACGAAACCATCAATAACAAACATTAAAAGAAATCATTATTGTCTTCATCTTCATTAATTATACCCTCAAATAACCGCCCTGAGCAATTGCCATTCTCCACAATGGAGTAGTGACGATAAGGGTTCACATGACTGAGCAGTTTAAGACACAGCCAGCAGAAGAAATTTCCACAAGAAACACAAGTCATCTTATTACAACCAGCTAACTTCTCTACGCTAGCTTTACACACAGGACAGGGTTTGGTGTTACTGTCAAGCCACTCTTTTGTAGCCATCATTTCAATGAATCTCTTCAACTTTTTGCCGTACTGCTTCTCAAGTGCTTGCCTGTCCTCCGATGACCCATTTTCATAGCTGTCCCGGATGGTGTCAAACTCCTCGGAAGATATATCACAACCGGTTTCACTACCATGCCAAGTTTTGTTGCAGAGAATACAGAAACAAAAACTACAGTTTGCACAGATTCCCATTTGACTTTCAGGTTCCTTAATGTTCGGATGACGGCAAGAAGGTCTTGGACAATACACCAAGTCCTCCATTTGATCTAAAGATTTCTGCAATAGAAGTTGATCAAACCTACCAAACAAGTCTGGGGGGAGGACCTCCTTCACTAACCAATGAGGGATGTCACAATTGCAGTTCATAGTCGGACACTTGATTCCACCAACAAGACCTTCTCCCATGCGACAGT
Source organism: Halisarca cf. caerulea (assembly GCA_963170055.1). Lineage (NCBI taxonomy): Eukaryota > Metazoa > Porifera > Demospongiae > Chondrillida > Halisarcidae > Halisarca > Halisarca cf. caerulea. The sequence goes on from CAUJGJ010000006.1 coordinate 21,720, forward strand.
CAATGTAGGACAAGAGACATTTCAGACAGTAAACATGGTTGCATCTAGGGATGAGTTTACAATTCTTCCCTGGCTGAGTTAGAAAACAAACATTACATGTAAAACGGTGATCAGAAAAAAGAAGATCCTGCTTTCTCTGATTGTATTCAATCAGACTCGGAACTAGCTCAGCTGGTTGTGGAATATCCTGAACAGCTCGATCATCCCAGCATCCACTAGCCACATCAGATGGATCTTCCACAACTATGCAGTATGGAGAACAAATCCTTAAAAACCGAACAGTTTCTGTAGTGATAAAATTTGCCCAGTCATAGAGAATAACACTGCCCGGATTCCACATACTTTCCAAATGCTTACAAAGCCTACTAAGACTCGAGAAGTTGAGCCAGCTACATGTGAGAGTAAAGGACGGGCAATCTTCTTCTGGGTAAGTTGAAACCAGCGTAAACTGAAGCCTGATAGGTGGTAAATGCCTCAGGATCTCTTTCTTTAGATGAGGCGTAGGTTTCTCGAAACACATCAACAGACCTTTACCCACAGCTTGTACGATCAGACCATCGCCAACATCAACAGTTAGGCTAAGTAAACCAGTGCAATCTTCTCTGTTCCACTCAAATTCATCGGTTTTGGGGTAGAAACTCCGAAGAAAATCGAGCTCGTCTTCGACATCTGCTGGTATATGTTTAGCCGCCATTTTCATCTGCAAACCCCGAGCAAACCCCGCCTTCATTTTTGTTTGGGCGTGACGAGCTAAACCTCCTCTTTCTGAACTATGAAGAGGCTGTGCGTTCTCAGCTTGTTTGCCGCGTTCTTCGCCGCGCAAAGCAGAGCACAGACTGTGTGTAATTCTGTACCAAGTAGAGCTACGGTTCAGACGGATGTAATGAACAGAGGAGGGGTTGGGACATCGGAAGTGATCTACACGTGTAGGTCGTACGCCGACTACAATCAGAAGATCTTTGACGCTATGACAGCGTATTCGGAGAGATATTACCTTGACTACGCGTGCAATTCGACGGCTGGTTGGTTTGTGCAGGCGTTCATGATTGATGTTGGCGGCTCCACCCCATCCGGTCGAGATGCTGGTACTTGCAAACGTTGTTTCCAGGCAGCGAGTGCTCCAGGACACTGCGAACGTGAGTTTAAGTTTGACGAGTAATAGAACATAAGAGCTTTAATTATTTGGCAATATGTTGTCAAATTTGGCAATACACGGCCAAATTGGCAAAGGAGGGTATATGAACCTTGTATAGTGCCTATGGTGTACCATATAGGAGCTTATTCTCGCAAATTTCGTGAATGTGCCCGCATTCGCGAATATTTGGTTAGATTCATAGAGTGTTTGTCTAAGATATAGTGGGGACTAGTCTATTCGCGAAACTAAAATCGCGAATTACAGCCAGGTTCATTCGCGAAATATACACCTATACAGTGTCCCTGGGCATTGTCGCGGCATATGAATATTATTATCTTGCTAATTAGCACCAAGTATGTGTACTCCATGCCCCCCACGCTGAGTTTGCTTGCTGTTCTCTTGCCCCTTTAGCGTGTCCTGACCAATGCTACATCTGCACAAGTGATCTCTGCTATGTATGTGATGATGGGTACTCTTTGGCTGCAGGAAACATTTGTCAGAGTAAGTTATAACTCAAAGAAACTTTTTGTGCTGTTGTGAAACCACTCACTCTATTCTGCAGCTGACACCTATCTGTCAGGCGGGATCATTGGTATGCCAGCATGTGCGTACATTCATCATTCACTAGTATTTGACTATCTTTACCTCATTTTCTCTCAGCGGTCATTGTGGTGTGTGTTGTTCTGGCCATCATCTTTGTTGTCCTGCTGATAGCAGCTTGTGGACTCATTGTCTACATTGCCATGTTTACTAAAACTGAGGAGATTGCTCACCGTCGGATGAAGGATGACAGAAACCCAGTCACTTACCAGTTAGTTCTGAATATGCATGGTTTCAAATTTTGTATATTACGCAGCCTAACCCCACACCAGTTTTGAGGCCCACTCTCCTCACTATACATACCTCACTACATGGCAATTACCCAAAGCAATTTTTTCAGTTAGCTAAAACTACAGTGAATATTCCTTTAATCTACCCCCTACTAGTAGTGTTGCCACGGTACTGCTAAAAGTGTATCACGATAGTATTTTGTTATCTAGACATGTATCACGATGCATCCTGATATCAGCATATTGCAAAATAGGTAGTCAGAGTTATCAGAAACATTAGCTGATCACTTGTTCAAGTGCAAATCAAATTTCTCAATACTCTAAGAGACCTTCCAATGCATGACATCTCTTTTGGCATTTAAATGCAAACTGGCAATGGTGACACTAGTTTAAGCTAAGCATTCTGTGCCTTGTTGCTATGCTCAAACAACTCATTTATTGATTGATTGATTGACTGTGGGTGTGAGGTGTAGGGACTATGAAACCACAATGCTGTGCTGAAGGTCAAAGCACCAACCAGCATTGCAGCCTCCTCAGGACAGCCTACTAGAGATAGGTACCTGTATCATGACATAAAATATGCTTAGTGTATTGTATCGTCTGTAGAAATATCGCAATACATGATATATCGTGAGTATTGTGGCAACACTACCCCCTAGTTAGTCAGCCGGATAAACTACCTTGTTTTCTGACACAAATTCACTTGTATTGCAGGACTATGCATTTGTATGAACTATATAGGGTTCTCCCTAGGATTATTTGAAGGCTTAGTGTCCTCCCTCCCTCTTGGTAACAGATAAGAGATTGTGATTTTGTAGTGTGAAGCTTTGCAATCCGCAGTATGATTCTAGTCCTGGATGCATGCTGCAACTGGACCTGGATGCATGCTGCAACTGGTGCTAGAAGTGAATTAATTATCACCTGAATGGCTGCACCAGGGAAGTGCTGGAGGACTAAACTCGTCTCACTTGGGTGGCTTCACCCACAGGACATATTTGCCATGATACACACTTTAATTTTGCGGGTTGAAACTTTCATGGATCTTGGCTTTTAGCCATTTTCACGGACGGCCATGTTTTGTCATTGAACAAGATCTTGATCTAAATCTTTGCTGAGGGCTTCCAATCCGCAAATATAAAAACACACGATTATTAAAGCGTACACGATACTTAGAAACCTCACATAGCAAGTCTGTTTTAACTGCTATTACAGTAGGGAAAAGCAGAATTGAAGCTTGCATACTGTAGAGCAGGAATTTTTCGCGAATCAAAGCAAGCAATTTTCACAAGTTTTATTTTCGTGATGTAAAGATTTCTATTTACGTTTTTTCGCATTTCCAAGTTGTTTGCGTCTACAGAATTGCTTGTTCCATGTTCGGATTGTGCTTTTGTTGAGCTCAATGCTCCATTGCTTACAGAATCTTGAGTTTTCTGTTTGGGAGTGAACTCCTTGCAGTTAAGGCTTTCTTGTAATGCTTTCCTTAGTTTGTGTCTTAGCGGTTGACGTGATGGTAGCTACTTATAACGTCCATCAGCCAAGTTGTTTACAGCGACAACAAAGGGAAAACACAAGGCTTCATTGTTGTCATTGTTGTTGTCAGCATCTGAGAGTTGTCCTTCGCAGAAAGTTTGAGAAATATACATTTTCACAGTGAAAGTTTGCAAATCTGTATAATTCACAAAAATATTATTTACCTCACAAAAATTTCCTGCTCTACTGTAAATGATTGGAAAGGTTGATTTGTGAAATTGCATGTCATAAAAAGTAAAACTTTGTAGCTTTATTGTATGTGCTTCTACAAAGGGTTGGACAACATTCAGTGAGTGCGAAGTGTGATATTTCTTCTAGTGATAAGCATGTCAGTGATTTATGACATTGTAATTATTGTACCTTTGTACGACAGGCGCCGCTCTCAGATTGGTACATTTAGGCAGAATCCTGTCTTCGGAAATGAAGGGCCTGGTTGGAGTTCCCAGGACCAGCAGCAACCAGAGGGAGGATGGTCCAATCCATTGGCTCAGCCTAAATCCAAGCGCCCTCCCCTCACATCTCTTGAGACAGAGGAAAAGAAACAGGACAGCGAAGAGGACTCTGAAGCTTCATACGAGGAGGATCAGGGTGATGGTGAAGACGGAGGATACGAGATATAAAGTAGGCATAGCATAATTGGTAACTGTAAGTTAAAACACATTTGCACAATTTTACACATATTATACAGAACATAACTTAAGAATGTCAGTTGACGTGAGGATAATCTTCTAGTTTACAATGAGTTATATTTTTTTCAAGAAATATGGATGAAGTTTTGCATTCATGGCTGATATCCTTCTTTGTGGTTCATAGACAAGCATCATCTTCGAATAACAAACACAATCACTTAAATCACATGCGATATACACACAAATACTCCTAGCTACACAGTTTACCAATGTAATAAGGACTACCATAGGAATGGAAAGTTATCAGATCATTTTAGTTATGTGATTATGCAAACTTTCAAAAATCACATACATAAAAATCACATAATACATACACAGGCATACACTGTACGGGATCTCTGTTGATGTCACTCGACACGTGTCAGTTCCTAAAGTACAGCCTGTTGGTTGCCAAACAGGTGTCGGTGAACGAGCAACCAAAAAGCCAACGCTGCCATCACTGAAGTCATCTGTAACTCTGGCCACTCCAACATCTCCCCATGCCCTGTCTTTGTCAGAAAACGTGATGTAATAATTTTAGTTTCACATAGTTCAGACTGCTATTTCGCATCTTTTATTTAGCTATTTTGCCAGACCCTCGTTTATGCAGTGACTATGCCACTGAATAAAGAAGGCAAAATAGCTGTCTGGGCTAAGTGAAACTAAAAGCACTACACCACGTTCTCGAATAAAGACAGGTCAGGGGAGAAGATAAATATTATACAGTAAAAGGACTGCTGTTGTTTGAGGTTTAACGAAAACGCATAACTAAAAACACATAATACTCGTATCGCTCAACATAACTTTAGTGACACATAATTTTTCAATCCTACAGCATAACATCAGTAATGCAAACAGGAATGGATGTGCATGCATACACTCATAATAGACCCACCCACAGCACCCACATACACTTGTAACAACTCACTTGTAACAACTCAATCCCACTGGGCTCAATAGTCTTCAATATTGAGGCGAGGTTCTGTTGAGGCCATTTTGGAAAAGTTGACTTGAAATCTGGTAACTTGGTAACTCCTGGCCACATCTCATCATCTGGTGTACCCATTGTACGAAATATTCTGAAAAGCTGGTCAATTTCAGAGTCACCTGGGAAAATTGGTTTCCTGAGCACCTAAGGGTAAAAAGGTCATCTTATAAATACATACATGTGTATGTGTACATGCATGCACATACACACACACACGCACAGAAATAGAGAGAGAGATAGAGATATGCATAGCTGAACTTTCCTCCAGTTTTATGATGCAAGTCGAAATGAAGGACTGGGCATGCCAAACTAACACACACACACATGCAAATGCATAATTATTATTATCATAATTATCATACCATTTCAGCGAATATGCAACCAACACTCCAGATGTCAACAGGGGTAGAATAAAACTGTGTGCCCAGTAAGAGTTCTGGTGCTCTATACCACAATGTCACCACCTATGTAGTAAACACAATGGACACATCAGACACTGTACAAAGCAACTCCGAAGGACTCACTTCATGGGTATAAGTGCGAACAGGGACCCCGAATGCTCTAGCTAGTCCGAAATCAGCCAACTTCATGACTGGACCATTAATACGAATTAGAAGATTCTGAGGCTTAAGGTCACGGTGGAGCACGCGGTGCTGGTGACAATAAGCAGTACCATCTAATAGCTGATATAGGAGAACCTACAATATCGGAGTAGATCACAGCAAACTTATTGTGACCAAAACACAACTTCATTGTATTACACAACTAAGAAACCTTGACTATTTCCAGGGGTAGTCCGTTTGGAGCAAAACTGTCCATATACTTCTTAAGGTCACAATCCAAGAATTCAAACACTAGAAACAGCTTCTGCTCCAAGTGAAGAACTTGGAACAGAGTGACAATATTGGCATGTTTCAATTCAAGCAGTAAAGAAATCTCTCGAATGGCAGTTGAAGGGACACCTTCGAATTCCCTGGTGAAACAATAGCACATTAAAACTATACCAAAATCAAAGCTTGAGTTCATCTTACGTGTCAAGTCTAATCTTCTTAAGAGCTACATAATTCCCGGTGTCCTTTTGTTTCGCTTTGTACACAACACCGTACGTTCCTTCGCCAATTTTCTCCAACTTTTCAAAATTGTCCATTTTGTCTTCAATAGATGCCATGACTACAAAACTGAAAGTTGTACCTCGTACGTCTTTTCTTACGGCTTTGGAGATGGGACTACGGCATGCACTCGGCCTTCTAACAACAGCTCAACCTTCACTCTAAACCAGACAAGACAGGTACGACATGGACGACAGGCGGCAATTTCCCGCTAAATTTTACACGGATACTACAGTTTACGGGGTAAATCATCTGTTCACGGACGGTAAATAATACATAAAAGATACATCTTCATGAAGCATGAATACTTGAACACCCTTTCCATGTACAATGTCTGCATGACGAGAATGCGATCATTAACATCAGATTGAACCAAGTAAAGAAAAAACTTACTGCAGATTACTTTATTAGACTGAATTTGGGAACCCAGAAGATACAAAAATCTCTTAATGTTGACTCTAGCCTCATACATGTACTCAGTATCATCTTGGTTGTCCACAGGAGCTGAGGAGAGACAGGAAAAATGCGCTGTAAACTACAAGTAAAGTTAACCCTTAAATATTGGTAATCATGTCCAGTTTTAGAAATAAGAAGAAAATGATGTTGGATCATGGATGTCCTGACATAATCATTTCGGGGTCAAACATTTCTAATTTGCTCAGACATATTTTTTTGGAGAAGTACACATGTGCCACAGTAGATGTGCCACAGTAGATGTGCCACAGCAGATGTGCCACAGTAGATGTGCCACAGTAGATGTGCACTAATAAAATAATGAAAGCATAAGTAAAAATCCTCAATCTAAATGACTTGGCAACATCACAGTGTGTGCATGTGAAATGAACATCTAGGTGGTGCTCAGCCAAATGTCTGACTCAAACTTATTGGGTCAGACAATGTCTGAATGCTGACCATCATTTCTAACACCGCATGTCCAGTCTCAGCATTTGCTATACCCTCAATACTTCCACAGACATAATAGATTATAATATTGTGAATTTAGTGGACAGTGTTTACTTGGAACTCTTTACCAACAAATCCCTTGAGTTTTACAATGAGAAATCAACTCTACACTCACCAAAGAAATGGTTCCGCAGATTTGAGTACATGACATTGACAGCTGCAGTGTCAGTCTCCACTCTTAATGTAAGCTCACCAGACCAGTTCCCACTCACAAACTGAATGTGGGAAACACACCACAATCACTTAGCACATAAATGGACAAATGTGTGTAGACTCACAAGGTGAGGAGACAGATTCTTCATGTGGTCTATGTGTGTCTTCAAGGATTTGAGTGGTGGCAAATACAAACTGACATCTATTTCAGGCATCTTAGGTTCTTGATAGTCTGACCACAACCTTTGTGGTACAACTGTGACAGGGACCTCGTGCACTAAGTGTCTTTGAGTGCTGAAGGCTGTGGGCTGGAGGACGCAGAACACCAAGTGAACTAGCAACCATTCTGTGTACCATGTGCATACCTCGGTGGCCATACATGTGCACAAAGTAAGATTTGCTCAACCTGTAAAATCTCTATGGACAAAATTGCTCCTTCTTTCTTGGCAAGCTTCATCTTCAACACCTGAGCTGAATGGGCAGACTTGAATGCTCTTACTATTTGCTCAAGCCCAATCTCAAGGTAAATTTCATTCTTGTCATCTCTACCTTCAATTCGATACTCATCAAAGAAGGTACTCTAAAGCCACACAAAGTGAACATCATTAGGTAACCAACAAACTCCATACCTGTACAGTCATGCTTACCTGGGACAGCTCACACCACAGATGGACTCCCCCTAATACTCCACTTTCTACGGCAACAAATGAAATCTTATCCTCTGTCATTCTTAAAACACACTGCCGAACACTTTTCAACAGAGTGGACATTATTTCTGCAGTAATTATATAAACCATGAATGTGGAAAACATGCGAACAAATCATAAACCAACAGCCATGATATTGTACCATATATAGTGACATTCTCAAGTCGAAGCATTATTTATTGTGTCTGCGGTCGTTGCGCATGTACAATTACAGACTCTGAAATTTAGACAGACAATAACCTACTCTCGCGAGACTAACAATAACCTGGGCCATAGATATTCTATACTACGTACCAATATGAACTAACAGTCAACCTTCTGCATAAGGAAGAGACACATTATTATTCAAATCGAGGAATACAATGTGGTAAAAAAAGAAACGCCTCGGACACAGGGGTAACCCCAAAATGTAGTGCAAGGCTTTTTGTCAGCCAAAGAGCACTACAGGGCCCTGGCAAGGCTAGAAAGAACGGTGTCCTCAATTACAAAACTGGTGAACAAAGGGGTGAACAGCAGTTGCAAATTTGCGTGAGGGTTCTCCGATGCTGTCACCATCTTCATCGCTTCTGAAGTACACATTACACCGCTCCTTCTGTTGGCTTTCGCTCTTCTTATTCATAAGTTGTGGCAACTCTTTCTCCTCATAATTCTTCTCTGCATATTCACAGGTGCCACGTGGTGGTAGCCATTTTATTCATTCCAGTAGCCAGTATACCATTATAGTTAGTTATAGATAGCATAGTTATACCATTTAATCATTACCCTGGAGATCCACTTACCCAGGAGGCTACTTTGCTAGGCTCATTCGAGGGCTCATTCCAGTATTAACGTGAAAAATACAAAGGTACGTACTGAGGTACATGTACAAGCGGTACACAATAATTTTTGACCGAGGATGAACACGAAAAGGTAAGCTAAGCATTCATAACTAAACTTTCCACTAACTAGTCAACTGGATGATATTTGCAAGATTTTGAAGCTTAGCTCTGAAGCGCATGTCTGTTTTCGGACCCTGAAGTGCTCACAGCTGGAGTAATGGCGCGTTGTCGGACATCTTGTGATCACGTGATCTAACGATGAGGAGGCGGAGGAGAACGCTGCTTTTGCTGTCGTTCGGCTTTGCGTGTGGAGTATTAGCAGAGGTAATTCAGATCTGTTTATATACGAACCGACCTCAGCACAAATCGATGGAATATTTGGAAGAAAATCATAATCTCTTAACAGTTGGCGTAGTGACTTCATTCAAATATCTTACAACGCGCTGTCGGGTTGTCCAGACGACCTGGGCGAGTAATCTCAAGGACAAATTGTTCTTTGTTGGTGACAGTAATGAACCCTTTCCCCTGCCAAAGGATGTCAGAAAGCTAAAAGGTGTTAATGACGAAACTTACCCCCCTCAACGAAAAGTATTCGCAATGCTTAGTTTTTGGTATCAAAATATGTTATCGGACTACAAATGGTTCTTGAGAGTGGACGATGACGTGTACGTTGACCTTGACGGCTTGGAAGCCTTGCTGTCACAGTTGGATCACAGGAGTATGATCTACATGGGTCATCCTGGATACGGCAGGGCAGATGGCTACTATGACAGATTCAAACTGAGTCCATTTTGCATGGGAGGACCAGGAGTGGTTTTCAGTCAAGGATTGCTCAGGAAAATAGGACCTAAGCTGTCCTCTTGTCTTCAGAGAACATTAACAGCTCATGAAGATGTGGAGATTGGGCTTTGTCTCAAAAGCATAACTCATTGCACATACTCCGATGAGGTGAGGATTATGCAATATCACCATGGTAACAAGCATGGATGCACCTTATCATACACTGCTTTGCTGCTTGTTTTTGTTATGTTGTCATTATTCGACTAAATACTGCAAAGAATAAATTTGTTGCACATTAACATTGTGCAGTTCAAATTGAAGCAAATGAGAATGGTAAACTTACACCTGTCGATACTGGACTGTCCCATACTTGGACAGGATCTGGTATGAGTCCCGTACTTGGGCAGGATCTGGTACAAGTCCCATACTTGGATAGGATCTGGTACAAGTCCCGTACTTGGGTAGGATCTGGTACAAGTCCCGTACTTGGGTAGGATCTGGTACAAGTCCCGTACTTGGGTAGGATCTGGTACAAGTCCCGTACTTGGGTAGGATCTGGTACAAGTCCCGTACTTGGGTAGGATCTGGTACAAGTCCTGTACTTGGGTAGGATCTGGTACAAGTCACAAACTTGGACAGGACAAACAAACATGTACAATGTACAATGTACAATGATGTACAATGAACGTGTACAATGATGTACAAACATGCATGAATAAAATGCAAGCACAAATGTTCCCATTTTATGGTATGCCCAAAAGACATGCACAGAGTTTAAAAGCCTATCTATTAGAGAATGATATCTTTCTACTGTTTGGGCTTATGCACAGGTGAAAAGGATGTTTGTTCAAGGGAAACAACTGCTTGGGAAATTATTCCCTTCTGAAAACAACCCACAAGCTAGGATTCTCCCTCCTCCTCTCTCGTACCATCCGCTAAAGGAACCCTTTCTTATGTACACAGTACACATGTACTATTTGAGACAAAAGATCAACAAGAATCTGAACAGACTAGAGCACTTGGAGGAGGCAGTGAAAGATGCCAAGAGATCAGCAAACAGCACTTATAAATTTATTGAATATACAATCGAATAATTTGTTGTTCGTTTGTGTGCATTCCAGTTAGCGGGCAAGTATGAGTGTTGCGAATGTAACTGAGTATACATGAATAGCAGAAGACAAAACCAGAGGTAGCCAGGACAGAAGGGTTCTTGTGTGTGGATTGGCAAACCGGGCAAACATAGGGAGAAGTGTCACGTGAAACCTGAAGGGATGGGGGTGTAGAGAAGTGACGGGTGTGAACCCAGCACAGTTCCTTGCATTTAACTAACCATAGTCCGCTGTGGTGGAGGAGGTGGTGGTAGGGTCACTGTGGACTGCAGAGCAATGCCTTCACCATCATACCACCACTCCAGTACTCTTAGAGCATACGCACAGATCATGAGCAAACCCGAAGGGAGCAAACTACACAACACAGGCACACACAGCATACACACACATACACATACACACACACAACACACACACATACACACATACACACACACACACACACACACACACATACACACACAACACACACACATACACACAGGTATGCACAGTATACACATTCACATGTGAATCTTAGCACATGTTCACCTTGTCTCTGATGTGGGTGTGGTCCTCTGTAGAACTAATCCAGTCACCCATAGTAAAGGTGAATAGAACTGGCTCTTGTTCACAAGATAAGACAACTTAAACATAAGCTTCACAACCTTGAGTGGAACGTGAGTGGGGGAGATCACTGAACCCAAAGCACAAGAATAGCAGTAAGGCAACAAACAATAAGAGTCGAAAAACAACAATAATGGTGAAAACAAACAACAACGATGGAAAAGCAAAAACACCTACAGACAAGGTACTATCTGCTACATGCTATCAATGTAGAACTGGTGTGTGGTAACTACTAACCACAGCCACAAAATGACAGAAAGGGAATATCTTGAAGAACTTGACGCTCATCCTCCTGAACACCACATGATCTCTCTTTTCATCTTGTGCTGCCAGGTCCTGGACCTCCTCTTGTGCTGCAAGGTCCTGGACCTCCTCTTGTGCTGCAAGGCCCTGGACCTCCTCTTGTGTCAGGAATTTACTATATTTTGATTCTAGTTTTCCAGCAACATAAGGCATACCCACCTGCATTTTAAGAGGACCTATGTACTGTGAACAGTCGGACCACACCCAAAGCTAGCCTGACCACACCCACTACCAACCACTAACAGCTCTTACCGTTAACAAAAATGTGACAAATTTCTGTCCAAATGATATTGGCTGATTGTGCAACGCAGAGACATTGCAAAGACCATAAAAGCATTCTGCAAATGAACCATCTTCAAAAATGCACACATGCACACGCATGTGTGTGTGCGTGCATGCGTGTGTGTGGGAGGGGGAGGGGAGAGAAAGATAACACTGCATCCGTCAGCATATTCTTTGAGGTACTCAGTTGACTAGTCACTAACTCTGAAAACATATGAAATATCCATCAACAGAAGCATGGATCAGAGCAATCAGCTCATCTTTCACCCTCCACATCCACCCAAATCGCTCGGGGTAGCTCTCGCAGATTGTCTGCATCAGATAGACAACTTTGATTAGCAGAACAACCACGAAGAAGGTACTAAAAGAAGATCTTATTGGATTAACTTTAATGATAAACTCTATTGCTGGTCTTAATGCAGACTCCATAGACTCCTTTGCAAACAGCTCAAATACGGTAGGCAATTTATTGGACAGCAATCTTTCGTTGAAAGACTCCCCGGCCATTTTGCCGGCCACGTTTGAAATCCCCTGGGGAAAGCCCCTTCCATACACGCAGCCATGAAGTTGCGTTGTAAAGCGAAAAACAGTTCGATTTCTTATAACCTCTCTGTTGATGATGACTGCATGCTTGGAGAATTATACGTTAGACTTCAAAATTATACGGATTTGTGTACATGGACGTGGTCTCTGTCGTTAAACGGAAAGGATTCTTTGGAGGGCAACGAGGATAAGGCTCTCAAAGATTTTGGAATAGTTTCAGGAGATCTTTTGTGGTTAATTCCCTCATCTTCATCAACTCCAGCATTCAAAGTTCCGAAGCATGACGGAAATGTAGCCACAGGACAATCAAATATTCCCATGGCAACTGATGGGATGGCTGTTGTCATGGAGAGCGCAACACCAATACATCAGGAACCTGGTCCTCCACCTCGATGTGATGAGCTGTTACGTGTCCTCTTTGCTGTGAACAAACCATGTAGTTTGCTTGACAGTGTAGTGGTATTGGCACACTCCCAACTGGTCAGTGCAGGCTTCCAGCACAGTGCAGGAGGGCGGTGCCTCCCTTCCGGTGGATCTGTGTGTACTCCACCTGCTTCTAGTGCTTACAGAACTGACTACTCGTACGCCTGTGAACAAGAAGCTGTTCAATGCCACCTTGTTTGTATTCCCATGGGACGTGTTTGTGTTTTTCACGGTGTGTGTGTGTGTGTGTATGCATGTGTGTGTGTGTGTGTGTGTGTGTGTGTGTGTGTGTGTGTGTGTGTGTGTGTGTGTGTGCCTGCGTGGTGTACTTGTGTTTACCAACCTTATCTTATATTTCTCAGCAAATGTTGTTGGTAGTAAGTCTGTATGGACATGTCAAGTAGCCCCTGGGACCTATGTTAATCCCATGGCTTCATTCAGTCAAGGTATGTGTACATTGTGTGTGTGTGTGTGTGTGTGTGTGTGTGTGTGTGTGTGTGTGTGTGTGTGTGTGTGTGTGTGTGCGTGTGTGTGTTTGACTGTGCATTTGTGTGTTTTTATTTATGTACATGTGTGTTCATAGTGACTGCAGTTGTTTTTGTGTTTGTTTATGTTTGTATGTGCATCTGTGAGTGTTCTTTTGAGCTAATGTTTTAGGTGCGGATAAAATTTTCCTGACAAAAGCTCTTCATTTCCAGCTAAAGGAGAAGCTGGTTTTACCTCTGATGAACGAGGCAAGAGCAGGTGTAGTGTGTGTTTTGGGGTTGTTTGTGAGCACAATTTGAATGTGTCCATACACCTTTTACTAGCACTTGGCCTTTCTGAAGTCTACTCTTTCAACAGCTTGCCATTGGAAGTGAAGGTGTGCATGTGTTTGATATTGGGTGGTAAATATTAGGAATTGTCTTTGTTCTTTTTACAGTTCTTAATTTTGAGTTTCTTGGATGTGGTTAGTGTTGTTCGAATGTTGTGTACATCAAAGGAGCTGAGTAGACTAGCCACAGACAGCTACGTGTGGTACTCTTTATACAAGAAAGACTTTGGCTTATCAGGTGGGTAGACGGGTAGTACCAATGGTGTGGGTGTGGTTTTGTGTGTCAGTTTGTCTGGTTCACTATCCATTGCATAGATCACTCCCTATCCCCTTGGAGTGTCAACTGGAAGGAGGTACGGGCACAAGATCCAACATGTGTTCACGACATGCACACTTAATATCCACTTCACCCACAGATTTACAGACAGAAATACATTGAGCACAAAATGTCCTCCCGTAACATTGAATCCATCTTACCTGCAGCAACTCACCATCTGCCATACTCCCATCCAGGTGGGTTGCCACAATGCTTTGCCGCTCTGTTTCCTGCTATCTGTGTATGTGCCTGTCTTCCTCAGTAGATCCAAGGGGTGGTGGTAGCCCATGGCTAGGCCTTTTGCAAGTGGACTACTCCAACCCTTTGAGGTACTTCTTTGGATTGTCTTGATGTATTCAGCCCATTGCGCCACATCACAACCAACCAACCAACCGACCGACCGACCAACCAACCAACCAACCAACCGACCAACCAACCAACCAAACAACCAAACAACCGACTGACCGACCAACCAAACAACCAACCAAGCAATAATATACTTCATGCTAGATATATGTGCACAGAACTTTAATTACCAGTCTCCAGTTTTTCATTGCTTTACATACAAATAATTTGTGTACAATATTGCTAAATTTATAACAATATATTATATATTAATTAATTACCACTAATAAAGTTATTATAACTTAGATGGATTACTGCTGGTCAAAATAAAAAGTTTCCAATAACATCTAAGTAGTACATTTGGTAGAATTGATGACATTCATTGATCAAGATTTAGACACTGGAAATCTTGAAGTTGATTTGCTCGGTGTGAGTAAGGTGACCTTGAAGTTTCTCTCACGGTACTGAGCCAAGGTTGACTGAGCAATATCCAGGCTGGTGAATTCTGCACGCACTAAGGTCTCCGATCCTGTTACAGAGGGAGGGGGAGGAGAGGAAGTGAAAGATGAGAGGGAGGGGGAGGAGAGTAAGTGAAAGATGAGAGGGAGGGAGAGGAAGTGAAAGACGAGAGGGAGGGGGAGGAGAGTAAGTGAAAGATGAGAGGGAGGGGAGGAGAGTAAGTGAAAGATGAGAGGGAGGGGGGAGAGGAAGTGAAAGATGAGAGGGAGGGGGAGGAGAGGAAGTGAAAGATGAGAGGGAGGGGGAGGAGAGAAAGTGAAAGATGAGAGGGAGGGGGAGGAGAGTAAGTGAAAGATGAGAGGGAGGGGAGGAGAGTAAGTGAAAGATGAGAGGGAGGGGGGGAGAGGAAGTGAAAGATGAGAGGGAGGGGGAGGAGAGGAAGTGAAAGATGAGAGGGAGGGGAGGAGAGTAAGTGAAAGATGAGAGGGAGGGGGAGGA
The DNA here is from genome assembly GCA_963170055.1 of Halisarca cf. caerulea. Lineage (NCBI taxonomy): Eukaryota > Metazoa > Porifera > Demospongiae > Chondrillida > Halisarcidae > Halisarca > Halisarca cf. caerulea. The sequence continues at coordinate 37,099 of CAUJGJ010000006.1, forward strand.
GAGTAAGTGAAAGATGAGAAGGAGGGGGAGGAGAGTAAGTGAAAGATGAGAGGGAGGGGAGGAGAGGAAGTGAAAGATGAGAGGGAGGGGGGGAGAGGAAGTGAAAGATGAGAGGGAGGGGAGGGGAGGAGAGGAAGTGAAAGATGAGAGGGAGGGGAGGAGAGTAAGTGAAAGATGAGAGGGAGGGGAAGAAGTGGAAAATATCAAGGAGTGAGAGGGAGGGGAGGAGAGGAAGTGAAAGATGAGAGGGAGGGGAGGAGAGGAAGTGAAAGATGAGAGGGAGGGGGAGGAGAGTAAGTGAAAGATGAGAGGGAGGGGAAGAAGTGGAAAATATCAAGGAGTGATAGGGAGGGGGGAGGAATTGAAAGATGAGAGGGAGGAGGAGGGGGAGGAAATGGAAGATAAGAGGAGGGGAAGGGGGAGGGAGTGAAAGGTAAGAGGAGGGGGAGGGGGAGAAAGTGAAAGATGAGTGGGAAGGAGTGAAAGATGAGAGGGAAGAAGTGAAAGATGAGAGGGAAGGAGTGAAAGATGAGAGGGAAGAAGTGAAAGATGAGAGGGAAGGAGTGAAAGATGAGAGGAGGACAAGCAGTAGAGAGAAAATAGGAAAGCTCAATTCCAACACACAAAGCACACCTTTCATATTGTAGACTTTGAAGGCCTGTCTGCTGTTGCGTAGCTCTTGCATTAGGGCAGGCCTCTCCTCCGATTTACACTCAAATTCAAGAACAGCTTCCGTGACATTATCTGATGTGATAGGATGCATCATGCATAGCATATGCTCACAGCCACAGGCACAAGTACAGCCACAGGCACAAGTACAGCTACAGGCACAAATACAGCCACAGGCACAAGTACAGCTACAGGCACAAGTACAGCTACAGGCACAAGTACAGCCACAGGCACAAATACAGCCACAGGCACAAGTACAGCTACAGGCACAAGTACAGCCACAGGCACAAATACAGCCACAGGCACAAGTACAGCTACAGGCACAAGTACAGCCACAGGCACAAATACAGCCACAGACACAAGTACAGACCAGGTGGTATAGACATCGGTACACGTATGTATAGGCACTGACACAGACAATACTATCAGTGCAGGAGTGCACACACACACACAAACACACACACACACACACGCATGCACACACACACGCGCGCGCACACACACACACACACACACACACACACACACACACACACACACACACACACACACACGTACACACACACACACACAATACATGATACTGTACTTCCTCTAAAAATTCAGGACATTCTTAGCAGTTTCAAATCACATGCGTATTTTGAATTTTAAGAGGTTAAGTTTTCTTGTTGACAGACGTTTTGCAAAAATCAGAAACTCTTCACGAAAAACAGAGCCTGCATTTTTATGGCCATTTTGGGACTTCTTGTTTAAGATAGCACACACACACACACACAATACATGATACTGGGCGCACCAGCATGGTTTGAAGTGTGCACCACTACACCACTACACCAGCATGGTTGGAAGTGTACACCACTACACCACCACGGCTTGAAGTGTACACCACTATTGAATTTTCATGAAAATAAATGAATAGAACAGCAAACATACGTAATTACAACAGAGAGATGAACTATTCAAGGACTTATTAGGAGAGATTCAAATTCTTAGCAATTTCTAATTAGAAAGGGCTTGAAAGGATTGAAAAGCTTGTTTTTAGCAAGTGACTTGTCTTGCCCAACCATTCCCAGACCGTAACAGACATAGCAAGAATTATAATGTCATTGTATATTTTTATGCAAACAAACATATATAAACAATAGTAAATTTATACATAATTCTTCAGCTTCCAATCCAGTGTTGTGGGATCTATGGTTTCATAGTCCCTACACCTCACATCCACAGTTAACCAATCAGAACAAGTCGACTATTTGCACACACTAGAACACATCATTGACACACTGTAGTTGGGTGCTCAGCCTAAACTAGTGTCATCACAGCCTGTGTGCATTGCTTCAATGCCACAGAGATATCTTGCATTGGGAAATGTGACTGAAGATAAATGTAAACAGCTCACATCCTGGCATGTATCACCAAGAGATCTTAGATAATTCCGATTGTACCTGTGTACTTTCCCAATATACTGATATGGTGATGTGTATCAGGATACATGCCTAGGCATAATATAATACGTGATGTGCGCAGCGAAAAGGTACCCAAACCGTCTACAGTAAACAATGTGAAAAAGGCAAAACCACGAAGAAATTTACACTTTGACGAAATCGTTTTTATTGCAGAATTTCATTTTGTACTCTTTGAAGAATGTCTCGGGCGATTTTTAGGTCCATCCGCCCTGTAGTTTGATAGTTTCGAAGACTTTAAGTTTTTCGCTCGGTGAGCACGGCCATTTTATAATGTCGATTACGGAGAACACGTCACAGTCACAACGTTATAAATATAATTATCTCACTAGCCTGCCATTGTATATCCCCATACACGTCATGAATCATTGCGAAATAATATGCCACGTCGTGTCCATGGACAGTATACTAAAGAACGGAAATAAAACTTTGCGAAGCCTTCCTCAACAATGGCTGATTCTGCACTACAGTTATAAACTTGGCCAGTTTGACGTTTCCTGAAGGAATACGGAAGCCAAACTTGCTCACATGACTGATACATCATTGTAGCTTAACATAGTAACAAAAACGCGATTTCGAAAAAAATCGGTTTGGGTACCTTTTTGCTGCACACATCACATATTGTGATGCACTTCTAGTAGGATCATGGTAACACTTACACAAACACACGCACACACACACACACACACACACACACACACACACACACACAACACACACACACACACACACACACACACACACACACAACACACACACACACACATACACACACACACAAGCCCAAAGAACCAACTTTTGATTGGTTGTCGATTGGGGATGACTGTCATTACTGGGAAGTGTTGTGTGGGTGTAGGAAGCAGCGCCTCTCTTCGGGGGTGGGCAGGACCAGACATGGGTGTAATGTCTGTGGCAGGTCTGTTAGAGGAGCGGTTGGTTGGATGGCGTTGATTCTGGTACCTACAGCATAGCACAGTACACACAGACAGTCAACACACACACACACACACACACACACACACACACACACACACACACACACAAGGAAGTCACCAGAAAATAAATAAAGAGCGGTTCACATCAATGAATCAAGTGTCATTTGTAGCTAAACATTACTCCCATTCCATTGCTACACTGAAATCATTTGTGCCTAGTGTTACAGTAGCAAAAGATTTTGCAAAGCACAGATCCATGAGCTGCACCCTTGCTAGACTGCAAAGCAAGTGTAAACAATCACTACTTACACTCAGTTAAATTTCCTGTCACCAATCACAGGCACCTTCCGGTTACTGTAGTGTGTGGATGAATGAAGCAGGACTGTTCTACTACATTCCAGGAATGGCTGCGATTTTAACCCTTTTTCACTCGCGTTACGTTTCTTCACATGACCCTTATCTTGCACGGGACCATATATTGCCTGTGAACTTCAAGATTGGAAAACTGCTCCTATTTCAGACGTTAACAACAGAAACTGTTTTGTTTGGGCTGAAAGCTATAGCCTAACACCGTTTGGTTGATTTTCAAGGATAGTTTGCTTCTTTTGCCAGTTAACAAAGAACAAAGATTACGTGAACGAATCTGCGTATAATCTTTGCTATTATATATCATATATTTATTGTTTTTCTTTGTTTATTGACTGAAATATCTCTGCAACTTTTCTTATGTTCACAAAGACATCTTCCAACCGTTACTAACTTCTGCTTCGCATGTGAGGATTACATGCAGAAACGACTTGAATTCAAACACTCCAAACCAGTTGCGAACGGATACTCCTTTTCTACAAAACTGACTCTATGAGAATTATCCATGATCTTGCAGGAAAATTAAAGAAAAAAAACAGTTTTCTTTAGTTCAATCCATGAAGATATTTTGGCGTTTTTGGTTCATTACAATATTTATGATGTACATAATTAGTAATCATGCAAAAGGCATTTTCAAAAAAGATTTTCCAAAAACACTTGGAACAAGGGTAAGTTGCAAAACCGGTACAGGGCTAAGTGGGCAAAGGGCAAGACAGGCATAGGGCTAGACAAGCATAGGGCTACACATACATTGTACGTATGTGCTGCGGGATGAAGGAATTTACACAGTGTGCACTCAGTCCAACTAAGCTCTGTCTAGCCCTATACCCGTCTAGCCTCATGTATGTGTAGCCCTATACTCGTCTAGCCCTATACCTGTCTTGCCCTTTGCCCACCTAGCCCTCTACCGGTCTCCTGTTCCAAGTGTTTTTGGAGAATCTTCTTTGATAATGCCTTTTTACATGATTCTATGTCAATCCTACATCCTTTTACCATTTTAAATGGTTTTAATATACCCTTGCTTGTGTGGTTTTTAACTTAAAGCAAAATGGTTGCTTGAATAGAGGCTGTTGAAGGTTTCCACTGCAGTTGAGAAGGAACACAAGCAAATCTTGTAAGATGAAGAAACTAGAATCTACGTATGTGGCTACCTGACTAAAATCAATTTACCCACCTAGGAACAAAGGATCGAACAAAGAGCGCTGAAGTCGACGATCATCAAAGTACAGACCTTGTGTTAATAACCCTAACCCTAACCCTCCTTAAATTTTGGCTTAGATCATTTTTTATACTTTAAGTAGAGTCACTCCTTTTGTTCAGACACTGAGTGGATAGATTAGGTACTACTGACACTGTGCATATCATATGTGACGTGCGCAGCGAAAAGGTACCCAAACCAATTTTTTTTTCGAAATCGCATTTTTGTTACTATGTTAAGCTACAATGATGTATCAGTCATGTGAGCAAGTTTCACTTCCGTATTCCTACAGGAAACGTCAAACTGGCCAAGTTTATAGCTGTAGCGCAGAATCAGCCATTGTTGAGGAAGGCTTCGCAAAGTTTTATTTCCATTCTTCAGTATACTATCCATGGACGTGACGTTGTATATGATTTTGCAATGAGTCATGACGTGTATAGGGAATTGCAATGGCAGGCTAGTGAGATAATTATTATTATTCATAAGGTAAATTGTGGCTGTGACGTGTTTTCCGTATTCGACATTATAAAATGGCCACGCTCACCGAGCGAAAATTTAAAGTCTGCGAAACTAACAAACTACTGGGCGGATGGACCTGAAAATCGCCAGAGACGTTCTTCGAAAAGTATAAGCATTATTTACTGCAAACAGTTTGGGTACCTTTTCGCTGCGCACGTCACATGTATTTCAAGCAAATTTCCCACTTCACAAGATGTTGCGAATGCAGAGGAGTGACTCGATACTACATAATATAGAAGTGAACCAGGATAACGGCAGCTGCGCACTAGCCTACTACTGGCTTACGAGAATGCCACCCTCTTTCATTATTTTTCTGGTGACCACCCTGTGTTATAGCTATGAAACTGTACAAATGGGTGCAGTATGAGAAGCTCTATCGAATGTCGTTTTCCATTTTGAAATCGGCTGAGGTTATGTAATCATCCAAGAATATCAGAAGAGTCAAAATATTGTCCCGTGCAAGACAAGGGGTTAGATGTGGCACTGTGCCACTCTACCACACTATAGTGACTTCCCTGCACATACACACACACACATACACACACACACACACATGCACACATGCACACACACACACACGCGCACACACACACACACACACACACACACACACACACACACACACACACACACACACATGCACACACACACACACACACACACACACACACACACACACACACACACACACACACACACACACACATGCACACACACACGCGTGCGCACACACACACACACACACACACACACACACACACACACACACACACACACACACACATGCACACACACGCTCGCACACACACACAGAGAGAGAGTCAGGACACACAAAAGCCAATATACACATATAGCATGTAGAATATAAGCAGCAAGACCAGTTAGCAATGCAGCCCCTCACCTCACACCAGCTGTTCTGTGTTGCTGTACGTGCTGTTGGAAGCGAGGGGGGAGCTCTGTGGTCTGCTGGTACACATGCCCCATCTGAGGCTGAACTGGTCTAGGAGGATCATCCACCTTGGCTGGCTGGTCCAGCGCCGCCTGCTTAACATGAGATGGGAGGACAGTAGTGTCTGGAGGATTTCTAACCTGACTATGACCAGAGAGGAGCTGCGGGTTTGGCTGCTGTAGTTGTTGTTGTTGTTGTTGTTGTTGTTGTTGTTGTTGTTGATAAGTCCCAGTATGCAGAGGGTCAGTTTGCTGTGGAATAAGCGGAGGAGGTGAGAAGAGGCCACTTGGTAGATTGAGGTACCCAGGAGAGGTGGTTGGACCAGTGGGGGAGAAGAGGGAGGATCCTTGCTGTCCCTGAACATGAGTAGACATGTACTGTCCCTGACTTCTCACTGTCGGACTAGGGACTGCCTGGAACACATATGGGTTTACTGCTACTGGACCTTCTCCTTGTACCAACTGGCTCTGACTGGACATGACTGGTTGATGAGCTCCCACTGCCTGATGCGCTCCCACAGGTTGTGGCTGATACATCTGTACCATTCCCATTGGTGTGTGGTAGAAAAGCAGTGGTCCCACAGGCACTTGAGCAGGACCTGACTGGATTATGGGTTGTTTCTTTTTGGAGAAGCCAAGTCCTGAGTTAGCAGGGTCAGGAGGTGGGAAGGTAGAACTTGGAGGATTGTGATGACCCTGTGTGTCTTTCTCAATTTCTCCTCCCACCAAACCTGTGGAGACTGATTCCCCTACACTGGTTTGACCAATGGTCAGTCGTTGGTCCATTTGACTGGTTAAAAGGCTGACATCATGTGAAACCACAGATGTTGTCTGTGGGAGGAAGAGATACGTACCAATTACATATGATCGAACATAACAGACATCTGCTTACTTTGGGAGTGTACTGGACCTGGGGTGAGGGAAGCTGAGGTGACACAAACTGTCCAGCATTGCCTAGGGGAGACACAAACACTGGTTGTTGTTGTTGTGGGTGCCTTTGAACAGGAGACACTGGAGGCTGGTGAGGGGAAGGGGCCATGTAGATGGGATATCCCCCTGGAGTAGGTGACATCATCAAAGGAGCAATGTTCCCAGATCGTGATGGCTGGATGTAGGGGCTAGCCGAGTACATGGATGAAGGAGTCCAGTATGCTCCTTGAACAAACTGAGCTGGGACTTGAGGGAAGAAGGCTGAATGGAAGAGGAACAACGATGTTAAAGACAACATGGTTGTCATACACACAGGAGTCACACAATAGTCACATGACAGTCCGAATTCTAACATACCACTTGGAGAAAATGACTGATAAGCAGAACCAGGGTTTCTGAAATTTCCCCTGCGCCTCCCAGCCCCTCCTCCCTTTCGTACACTAGGTGGGGTGCCCATACTGGATGAGTCTTCACCCTTCTCACGGTCTACCGCAGACATACATGTGGGCCCAGACCCTCCAGACAGACTGTCTGTACACACAGACAAATCCACACTCTCCGAACTACAGAGACAAGTGTCATGTGATAAGCATGTGACTAAACCCACAACATCAAATTCCCACCTCTGTTCCGTGCCCTCCTTTGGCAAAGCAACATCCCCACTGAATATCCTAGCCTTGGCTTCCTCGTAATCTCGCTCCCTCTGCTCTATGGAGCGAGGATCCATTGGTAAGGAAGAGCCTATGGAGACACCACTGCAGTCACCCTGAAAAGAGAAAACCTTCCACTGAGCAATACTGGTCACAGAAACTACTATATCTCCTAGACCCATTCACTATCCCATACCGGGGCAGCTATACCAGGGCAGTCGTAG
>CAUJGJ010000006.1:47500-57500 GCA_963170055.1 Halisarca cf. caerulea
TACAAAATACTTCACAGATCTCGTAGACAATACAACGATTACAGCCTCGACGCGCGAGGAAACAATTCGAAATGGTAGTCTTATCAAACAGTACACAACACAAAATATACCGCTAATCTTACCGATTATCGACTTAATAAATATTGGCAAGTACACAAACAGAAGTTTGCTACTAGATAACGTCAAAATATTTCTTTTCAGCAAACGACAAGAGTACTGAAGGAGGCCATTTAATTCTTGGTTTCATGACATCATCGATAGCACGCAACTCGAGCGATAGTGGAGTAATGACGTCATTCTACGTCACGACCATAGGCCTTTTCTTTTCCGGTTATCCCTCTCCATTTACTCAGCTCACTGTTAAGTTTGGCAGTCTTTTTGGACATTTCCACCAACTCAAGCTCCATGTAAAACTGATGGATGAGTTGCATGTTCTGTGGTTTCTTGAAAGAGTGCACAGTGAGGGCATGTTGAAGCTCCCTGTGATGGTAGACATCAGGTGACTTGAACACCTCACCTTTGGAGTAGTCCATGTAGAACAGCTTTGTAGCCTGCAAACCACAAGCAGAGGAACATGTCAGTATAGATGCATTACCAGGCAACATGCAGACTGTGTTGCTAGAAACCTTTCACACAGACAAATGAAATCTGGTGAATTGTAAAGTACTTGCAATTATAAAAATATAACTGCATAAATTCCATTACAACTGAAGAAGTGAAAACACATTCAATGCTCAATTTATCATGTATGAACGTCCCATCACACAAATAACTTGTGGTGAATGCACACTTGCCATATCAGTGTGAAAACTCAAAATTCATAATAACCCTCTGAGTTTTGTCCCTTGGCGGATTGCGGGACATTCCCCTTTACATAAATGAAGGGTGTATACTTGCACCTCTACCAACACGAAGGGTGTATCTCTACCAACACAAAGGGTGTATCTCTACCAACACAAAGGGTGCATCTCTACCAACACGAAGGGTGTATCTCTACCAACACAAAGGGTGCATCTCTACCAACATGAAGGGTGCATCTCTACCAACACAAAGGGTGCATCTCTACCAACACAAAGGGTGCATCTCTACCAACATGAAGGGTGCATCTCTACCAACACAAAGGGTGCATCTCTACCAACACGAAGGGTGTATCTCTACCAACACAAAGGGCGCATCTCTACCAACACGAAGGGTGTATCTCTACCAACATGAAGGGTGCATCTCTACCAACACGAAGGGTGCATCTCTACCAACATGAAGGGTGTATCTCTACCAACACGAAGGGTGCATCTATACCAACACGAAGGGTGTATCTCTACCAACACGAAGGGTGTATACTAGCACCTCTACCAACACGAAGGGTGCATCTCTACCAAAACAAAGGGTGTATCTCTACCAACACAAAAGGTGCATCTCTACCAACACAAAGGGTGCATCTCTACCAACACGAAGGGTGTATCTCTATCAACACGAGGGTGTATGCCATATCAGAGTGAGGACAACATGTCTAATATAATATTATATACCCTCACAGGAATTGCAGTACTGAAGGTCACATGCTCATCATGTGACTAACCTGATAGGACCAAGTACACTGTATGTTTAGTTTCCTACTGACACACCTCCCGAGCTCCACATCCTCATTGTACGACACAACAACATTCCTCAAACAATCCTCAAGCTGAGGCCCCAACTGTCTCAGAAGTTCTCTACTAAAGATGACACCAGGACCTCCCATGCAGTAGTGTTCGTGTGGTGCTAGCTTGAGCCTCTCTCTGTCCTCCACCTTCCCAAACCCAGGTGAACCAATGTAAAGGAGGTCAGTAGGGTCCAAAGTACTAAGGAACTCCTCCAGCTGATGGACTCTAACATAGACATCATCATCTGCCCGCATGAACCAGTTGAACTTCTCAAGGTAGTTGTCGTGCATGTACTTGAGCATCATGAATACCTGTGCACAAGATAAACCATAGAGAACATAAAACGTTACCAACACAGCTGACAGCACCACTACTCAACACAGCTGACAGCACCACTGCTCAACACAGCTGACGGCACCACTGCTCAACACAGCTGACAGCACCACTGCTCAACACAGCTGACAGCACCACTGCTCAACACAGCTGACAGGACCACTGCTCAACACAGCTGACAGCACCACTACTCAACACAGCTGACAGCACCACTGCTCAACACAGCTGACGGCACCACTGCTCAACACAGCTGACAGCACCACTGCTCAACACAGCTGACAGCACCACTGCTCAACACAGCTGACAGGACCACTGCTCAACACAGCTGACAGCACCACTACTCAACACAGCTGACAAGACCAGTGCTCAACACAGCTGACAGGACCACTGCTCAACACAGCTGACAGCACCACTGCTTAACACAGCTGACGGCACCACTGATCAACACAGCTGACAGGACCACTGCTCAACACAGCTGACAGGACCACTGCTCAACACAGCTGACAGCACCACTGCTCAACACAGCTGACAGGACCACTGCTCAACACAGCTGACAGCACCACTGCTCAACACAGCTGACAGCACCACTGCTCAACACAGCTGACGGCACCACTGCTCAACACAGCTGACAGCACCACTGCTCAACACAGCTGACAGCACCACTGATCAACACAGCTGACAGCACCACTGCTCAACACAGCTGACAGGACCACTGCTCAACACAGCTGACAGCACCACTGCTCAACACAGCTGACAGGACCACTGCTCAACACAGCTGACAGCACCACTGCTCAACACAGCTGACAGCACCACTGCTCAACACAGCTGACAGCACCACTGCTCAACACAGCTGATAGGTGCAGTGCTCAACACAGCTGACAGCACCACTGCTCAACACACACTACACAGTAACCAATACTGAAGGCCGAAGAGATTATGGGTCAGACGCAATGTGCAAACTCCACACCAACTCGACCATAGATCTATGGCTAAACTGACAATGTATTTGATGTAGCTACCAAGCACCTACCTTCTTTTGAGGTGGGTAAGTATCGTCCACTCCCGGTAGATGCACAACAGGTAATCCTTGATTATCGCCAGGAGACGAAAAGAAGACAATATGGGAGGCCCGCGCTCCCCAGGTTTTAAAAATGACGTCTGCTCGCGTACTCAGCAGGGTTTGTGCAGTAATAACACCGATAAAAAGTGGCTTTCGCATGTTCAATTCATTCGATATCAGACGTGGTCTGGATTTCGAGACAGCTGCTGCCTTACGACCGGCTAGAGTTGGTACAATGACAGGAAGGTCCTGCCCACTGTCTTCTCTCCCCTTTGGGTCCCGAGAGTTTATTGATGAGTGAATATTTGATGATTGAATGTTCTCCTCTATACTCAATATCCCTAAACGCAAGGTATTAACCACCAAAATAGTCAACAAAATTAAGCACAAACATCCAAAAAGCTTCCTTCGCCGCCATTTTAATATCATGTCGCAATCGTGGTGACCTCCTTATTAGCTCAAATGACGTCAACCGATCAATTGAATGAATTAGACACGAAAACAATGTCTCTAACTAGTAGCATGCTTGGGAGCAGGCATGAGCTTACCCGCTATTCTCCAAGAACTGTTAGGATCGACAATATGTCGTTCCATCACTACATAGTCAACAACAGTTCTTGGTTCAGTGGGATGGCCTCGATAGAGACGCCCACTTTTGTCATACACAGCCAGAACCTAGCGGAATGCAAAGCAAGTCATGTCAAACAATTGGTTGTACAGGGCTTCCTGGATCCCTACCCGTACCTGTTGTGTGTGTATGCGCACCACCACTTGAGCAAAGAGGTTGTCCTTGGTTGTCATGGGGGCTACCTTAGCAACCAGCACATGAGGACGCTCCACTTCCTCCACCAACTCCCAGACAAAATGCTTGTCATCAAACTCCGATTTCAAACTCTGAGGGAGTTTACACATATCTGTTATACTAAGATGCACAAATAACTCAAATGTCCAAGAACCACACACACAGTGTTCTCCCCAGGTACCCTAAGGTATGCCGGGCCAACATGCCTTCTTTACTAATATCTAATACTATTTGACAATGTAGGGAAAAATCACCCATGCATTCATAGATTATTGAAAATCTATGTTTAGTACAAATCATGCTAGTGCCCAAACTGAAGCTGCAAGCAATTTGTGATGCATTGTATGTATACATATATGATGATGTATGTATGCATGTATGTGTCATGGTGTGGGGGCAAAAGTTGGGTGGATCAAAGGGTACCGCGGGCTTACATTCACGATGTAGCCCTGCTACTCTGATGTAGCCCAGGTCAAGGGTCTTGTCAATCTCCTCCCAGCCAAAACCCATTCATGCCTCATTAATTAATAGCTGTCAATTGTCACATTTTGCAGTGTTTTGCTTCACCATGACACATAATAGTTGTATCCTGCCTTGGTGTGCTACAGCAACATAAAGTGCACATTAATTGACCTCGGGCTGCGCCTGAGGTCAATTAATTAGCACTTTATGGCTACTGTAACACACCAAGGCAGGATACAACTATTACATGTATGTACATATTCAACATGTCTGAAATTATTTCTGGGGAGAACACTGCACACATATGCACACATACACACACACACACACACACACACACACACACACACACACACACAAACACCAACACACACACACACACACACACACACACACACACACACACACACACACAAACACACACACAAGCACACCCAGCCAAACATGCAGAAACATGCATACAAACAACACACATTCAATGCATTCTCAGTTGTGAGCATTCTTAGCTTCTCCTTCATCCTCCCTTGCAACGCAGCATTTGTAGCAACAAACATGTCCTGAACACGACGAGCAAACTCTATAGGTAGGTACGGATCTACCTTACGCAACTTTCTTCTTATAGTTGCAATGCTGTACAGAGTGGAGAGTGACTCCTTTGAATCTGCCCATCTCTGAGAACGACCCTGCAAAGCAGAGAAGAAGACAGCCGCAGTGTTACAAGCAGGCACATAAACCATAGAGGAGGCTGAAAAGGTTACTTCATAACTCTAGCAAGAAAAGATGATAAATGGATACACTAACACTACGTTATTCACCAATTTGGAGGAGATAGGAGCTCTGTCTTTCTTCTCTAAAGGCGCATGCTCAAAGAGAAGTCTGTCTATAGAGAGAAGCAAACACAATGTAGTCTAATACTCCTAAATAGACGTTACAGAGAACATTTAGCTCACTTAACGAAGCTATGGCCATGGGCCACTTCATAGCCCTAAAACCCTGAGTTTCTGTTCGCAAAGGGGATTTTAGTCTGCTTCTAACATACTCCCTTGCCTTCTTGAATCGTTTTGCTAAATACTTGTCTCTAGTAAACCCGCCAAATTCCGTGCTCTTGAATCTCACAGGTTGATGGAAAACATAGAGTGCCTGCATACACTGCAGCGAAGAACATCGAAAGAAGTAAACTTCAGTTCTGCAAACACGAAGTGTACTTTTAAGGGCAGCCATTTTGACTTTGACCATTCATGCATGCAGTGCAGACCTTCTAATAAATATGGCTGAAGGCAACGATATCGAGTCCAAATTCCGAAGTGCTGTTTCTATGATTCAATCTCTTCCTAAAGAAGGTGAACTTAGATAAAGTATTCGATTAAACGTTCTTACATCTTTTTCTATCCATGCTTTTAAGGTCCCTATCAGTCATCTAACGAAACAAAACTAAAGGTATGCAGAGGACCCTATAGCTAGGGTCATAATTGCTCTGGTGTGGCATTCACTATTGTCAAGGATGTGTCTAATCCGCTAGCCTACCATTGTACTCTGTGTTTGTGGTGTTGTACTCCATTAACTTGTGGGATGACTGCAGTGAGTGTGCATGTGTGCTCTCGATCACATGTATGTCACGTGTTTACCCTTCCTTTGTTGATGCAGTTTTATGCCTTGTACAAGCAGTCCACAATTGGTCCATGCAATACATCACGACCCGGATTCTGGGATTATGTGAACCGTGTTAAATGGTGAGGTGTGTGTGTTAGTGTGTGTGTGTGTGTGTTTGTGTGTGTGTGTGTGTGTGTGTCTGTGTCTGTGTGTGTGTTCAGGGGCGTAGCGAGGGGGGTGCAAAAGGGGCCAATGCCCCCCTTTTTTAGAATTTCACAATCAAAAATTATTTTGATCCTTTTAAATAAGAACATGTAACTCCTTACATTACTCCCAAAGTCAGAAAATTTTCCAGGAAACTTGAAAAGAATTGACTTTTCTCTTCAAAGAGAGCTTTGAAAGATTCTAAACTACCCTTTTGAGTTGCTTTATCGCCCTATATAATTAGCGTGTGTGGCAACCGTTTCACGGAGTAGAAGCCTGCTACTTACACGTGGGCGTGACCACAAATTTGCTCATTTCTTTGCCCCCCCTTTTCTAAATTCCTGGCTACACCCCTGTTGTGTGTGTGTGTGTGTGTGTGTGTGTGTGTGTGTGTGTGTGTACATGCGTACATGTGTGTGTGTGTGTGTGTGTGTGTGTGTGAGTGCGTGTGTGTGTGCTGTAGGCAGTAGTGAGGTGTGTACAGATGTGGGGTAGGTAGTGATAGTTTTGTTGCTGTGCTGCAGGGATGCCTGGAATACTCTGGGAGATATGTCCAAGGAAGAAGCGATGAGGCACTACGTGGATGAACTGAAGAAGGTTAAGTCTTGTTCAGCAACTATTGTTGAAGGGGCAATGCCTTACGTTCCTTGTGCACTTGAAGGAATGACTGTTTTGTTTTTGCTCTAAATAGATTCTTGAAGGTATGCCTCAGTCCAAGGAGCTAGTACATTTGATGTCCAGCAACGACAACCTGTGAGTGTTTGGAGTCCACTGTCCCCTGTCCCTTGCCGTATGTCTCCACTGTCCACTGTCCCTTGCTGTATGTCTCCACTGTCCCCTGTCCCTTGCCGTATGTCTCCACTGTGACTCTTGACGTCTTTGCTCTCAGTGTCTCTAAGAATGTGGTCCCTCCTCTACCAAATGATGAAGACGATGAGTTCTATGACTCCCCAGAGCCCTTACCTCCTCCTGTGCAGGCAGTAGACGACCAAGAACACAAGGAGGAAGAAGAGGCTGAACTAGTTGCAGAACGTGCACTAAGTGAGCAAGGCCATAGTCAAACGAATGACCCATCACTACAGCAACCTCAGGTTCAGAGGCAGCAGCAGCAGGAGCAGCAGCAGCAACAACAACAACAACAACAACAACAACAACAACAGCATGGTCAACAACAACAGCTACGTAGTGTTGCTAATGTCTGTAGTAATGTGGAGAAGAGCCTTCAACATGTGAACACAACCATTCAGAACATCCTGCAGCGGCTGACTGTTCTAGAACAGCTGATCAAGGCTCAGTCTCAGGACCAGCAGGTCAGCTTCTCTGTGTGTGTGTGTGTGTGTGTGTGTGTGTGTGTGTGTGTGTGTGTGTGTGTGTGTGTGTAAAGCCACATGTACTGACCAGAACCACACTCACGTGTATTCACTACCCCTTGGTTTGCTACATCTTGTCTTGTCCCTTGTAGAGAACTGACCCTCATGGTGAAGGACTGTTAGTGTCTTGGCTGAGCAGTCCCTGGAAGATCCTTGCTCTGCTAATCCTTTGGCCAGCAGTTGTTAACTTGGTTTTTAAACTAGTGAAGTTTTACCTCTTGTGAATGCATTCACGCACAGCATTTTGTACAGAATATTATTAATACTTTTGAAAAATGATAAAACCTTGATATATAGGACAAACTGTAAAGATTCAAAGAACTGTTCTCATTGTTGATGTTGTTACTATTGGATGTACTCATTATCGGATGTTCTCATTATTGGATGTTCTCATTATCGGATGTTCTCATTATTGGATGTTCTCATTATCGGATGTTCTCATCATCAGAATATGATGACTGTGTGTGCGCTACTGCTGCAGACCAAGCAAGCGTCAAGAAATTGTTTGTACTTGGTAAATGGAAATTTATTGTTCAAGTGCTCCCAATGAGATTCCGCACAGTACAACTCTAAAACAAGCACAAGGTTGATGGCATACTGATGTTGGGGTCACTATAGTGTAGCATGGCCTGGTGTCCTGGATCAATGTGTGCGTGCGTGTGGTACATTAAATCGCATGGTATAGAGAGGTATGTATTCATTCGGCTGATGGAAAATATGTAAAGGTCCAATCAAAAATTTACTCTCTTAAATCTTTCTAATATTATCAGAAAAATAAATTAAAATAATGGTAGCAGTCAGTGTTTAATGATTAATGACAATTAAATTATAATTACAATGCATAAAAATGATCTGTGCAACACATTTATACTAATATCTCCATCATTTGTCCTTTTCTCTTACAGTCAGGACTTGCTCCTGCGTCCGGAGAAACTCTGAACATTAGACTGACCCTCTCCCTTGCGAAATCCACTTGTATTCTGAAGAAATCACCAAATATGTACTGAACACCCAAGCACACACAGCACACAACACACACAAGCACACAAGAACACACAAGCACACAAGAACACACAAGCACACCCAGCACACAAGCACACCCAATGAGCAAATGGGAACACATACTCGTCTTTGATGTTGATCCTCAGCATAGCTCTGTAGACCTCTTGTACAACAGTGTGTAGTTTGGTCACTAGTTCAATGATGTTTGGAGTGCAGAACACAAAATCTCCTTTGTTATGTGTTCCATCTCTTATCTTATCCTATCATTGGAGAGGGAGAGAGTCACACACACATACAAATGCACACACACATGCAAGCACGAGCACAAACACACACAAACACAAACACAAACACACACACACACACACAACCATATACCCACACCCACCTACCCACCCACCCACACACACACCACAAACACACACACACACACACACACACACACACACACACACACACACACACACACACATACACACACACACACACACACACACACACACACACACACACACACACACACACACACACAGGGACGCAGGACTCTCAGCTGTCCTCTTACTTGATTTATGTGAAGCACACAGGTTCCATCAGAGTGTGCACTGAGTGAGACAGCTGCTAGATCACCCAGCTCTACACGGCTCTTGACAGCAAATGATTTGGGGTCCAAAACGTATATACACTTGCCAGTGACAGCCATGACATGGGGCACAGCCTATTGCAAAACACATTGCAACTATGTCGCAATACAACCAATTGAAATAAAACACTACCCATGCATGACAGTATGACCACATCTAAGGCAGTATTATTAGCATATGATGCAATAGCACTCCACCGTGTTGCAATAGCACTCCACTGTGTTGCAATACCTTGCCATCATTTCTGTTTATTTTGGTGATGTTGTCAGCCCAAACCACTCTCTGTTCACTGTACTCTGCTGCTAGCCTGGACCACCGAGGATCACTCTTTAGGTTCAGACGGTCTCCTCGGAAGGGAATCGGCAAACTGGAGGGAATACACATATACGGATTGGCCACATATTGGTTGCATGATGATCACATGACAATCACATGGTTAAATTACTAATGAATTCTATAAAACGCAACTGACGTTCGTTTGTAAAGGGACTTCTTCCCAGCAAATAAAGTGCTGGCTCTTGTCTTCTCCAACATTTTGGCCTTAGCCTTCGGACGAGAATTGTAGTAGTTCCTGACCAGTCGGCACTATCCGGAAAGGAGGAACAGATGGTGTGTGTGTGTACTTGTGTGTGTGTGTGTGTGTGTGTGTGTGTGTGTGTGTGTGTGTATGTGTGTGTGTGTGTGTATGTATTTGTGTGTGTGTGTGTGTGTGTGTGTGTGTGTGTGTGTGTGTGTGTGTGTGTTTACAATCTCTCATCTTTGCCTCACCCTCCATCTGTGATGAAGAATCCTCAAAACTTTTGAAGTGTTTCTAAAGAAAGGAGGAACCTTTGGCCACTTCTTGTCGACAGGAGAAGTTGACGGAAGATGGTCTTTGACAAACACCATGAATCGGT
>CAUJGJ010000006.1:65000-67500 GCA_963170055.1 Halisarca cf. caerulea
CTTTCAGGAACCCTTAGTGTATACTGAGATACAAGTTTAGGGAGGCAGCAGATCTACAAGGGGGGGGCAACAGATCTCCAAGGGGGGGCGAATGTCCCCCCCCCCCCACCCCCCCCCTAAATGCGGCCCTGACACAGCACACACAGCACACACAGTACACCCAGCACACACAGTACACACAGTACACACAGTACACACAGTACACACAGCACACACAGTACACACAGTACACACAGCACACACAGTACACACAGCACACACAGTACACACAGTACACACAGTACACACAGCACACACAGCACACACAGCACATACATGAAAACACTTACATAAAACTCTCTGGCTCGGTAGCGTTGCTTCAGATTATCCACAACGGTATCCATGGTGATAGGGTCAAGCAGCACCATGTCCCCACATCCCACAATCTCATCAAGTAGACTACTATAGTGGGTGACAGGGGTACCAACTCGGTTGGGACTGGTTGCCATAGTGATCCTACATGAAAGATGTGTAGAGGGCATTGCAAACACCATATTTGGTATGATAAAGAGGGTGGGCTTGTATTGGGGTAGAGAAGACATGGAGAAGTATGGACAAGGAGGATTATGGCTGACTAATGTAGTGAAAAGGAAATATTAGAGTTCTAACTAGTCACTTCCGGATGGTAGCCTGGGACTTTGGCAGTTCACTTTCTTCTCTCTTCTCAGGAGTACCTCACTGCACACTGACACCATTGATGGGATCATGGCTGGTGTGTGTGGTCTGCTAACAGGAGGGCATGTGTATAAGGTGGTCTGCTAACAGGAGGGGGGGGGGGTGTATAAGGTGGTCTGCTAACAGGAGGGGGGGGGTGTATAAGGTGGTCTGCTAACAGGAGGGTGTGTGTACAAGGTGGTCTGCTAACAGGAGGGTGTGTGTACAAGGTTGTCCGCTAACAGGTGGGGGTGTGTACAAGGTGGTCTGCTAACAGAGGGGGTGTGATATTGCGTAGAAAGGACAACATCCAAATCAAGTGAGGAATGACAAGAAAACAAACCACCACAAGCAAGCATCAGCTAACCAACACAAACCAACACAAGTGAGCATCAGCTAACCAACACAAGTGAGCATCAGCTTATGGCTCTACCACAGCCGTATACCTACTGACCCGGTTACCGAGTCGACTCGCATGAAAGGCTTCAGTAGCAAATGAACTAATTAAATCAATTTCATTCGATTATTGATACTCGACCGATACACGATTCTCCTTGCAATGGTGTGGAGTGCTAGCAGTTAGCAAGGGATGACCAAGTGAAGAAAGAGAAGGAATGTGTTATGAGAAGCGAAGTGAAATGGTGTCGCGAAGTACAGAAATCAAATGAATCTTGCGCACCCAACTAGTTCCCGATATAAATGGCGGGCATTCACCTTCACATGCAGTTTGGATAGAATCCCTGGCTCCAATCACCCTGCCTCGTCTCCTCTAGCTGTCTTCTGAGTTCTTCTGGTGGTTGCGATCCGATCTCTCGTCTAGCCTATCCAGGGGCGTGTATTAGATCTGAGGGCGTGACCGACGTCCATATTAGGAGGTGGGCCTTTAGCTGCTCGCGTTAATCCGACCATCGGATTGTAGTTTGAAAATGGCCGCTTTGTCAACAAATACTTGAGGCTCTGAAACAGAGGATGTACTATCAGTTTGGGTGGCCGAAGACATTGACGACAGGCGTAATTGACGTGGAAGGTGTTATTCAAATTAGAAGACATCCTCTAAAGCAGCTCATATTCACTCTAAGTCGTAAATCTCTTGTCGTATGGCACACGCGGGTAAGCTTCAGCTAACTCCCGCTTACAGCGCCAGTGTTGAATGTGTGTTTGTTGTTCCTAACGTACTAGTTTCAAGTCATGGTTGGGTGTTACAAAGGGCCCCAAGGGCGGTCAGGCTACTCGAACATGGTTCTCAGAATGGACGGAGGTTGTGTGGCCATTAGCGTGAGCCCTGTACCCGCTCGAGCCGCCCAGCAGTGTCCTTATATATTTTTGTTTCTTGTTTTATGTGTGAAGGATTCGAGCGGGAATTTATTTGTCTTGGAGTTGTCGTTCAGGTCAAGTCAGGGCGCCCACACCAACCCTCACTGCCCTCAGTACCAGTCAAAGTAAGTCACACCACTGACCATAGTCTACCTTAACCAGAACACTTCAGACATGTTCTTGCGAAGAGTAGGAGATAATCTGCCTGTACAGGCCTGTCTTGAGCAGATCAAGTAGAGCACCTCCTCCAAATGTGCATCACAGAAGCCAGTCCATGTCCCCCTCCCCTCCCTCTCAGGTTGCTGTTTACAGAGTCCGAGCAGTTGAGGTGTGGGTGTGAGGTGGCCAGTGTGGAGTTTGAATGGACTGCACACAAGGTTATTTCTGGGGGCGTCAGCAGGTCTGTATCTTGTGTGTGTGTGTGTGTGTGTGTGTGTGTGTGTGTGTGTGTGTGTGTGTGTGTGTGTGTGTGTGTGGTTTGTGTGTGTGTGTG
>CAUJGJ010000006.1:72500-75034 GCA_963170055.1 Halisarca cf. caerulea
AACATCCACTGTCACCACGGAAACAGGGCGGAGGAAGGTGAGCAATCAGTCCAGCTGATATACATGTATTGCTTACTGTTTTTGTTGTTGTTGCTGTTATCGTTGTTGTTGTTATTGTTGTTTTCTGCAGGTCACATTTGGTCAACCAGTTTGTTTGGCATCTCAAGTGGAAACTGTTTGGGCTCCTCCCCCTGAGCGGGCGGGGCAACACTGTAATCACATGTCCCAGTCACTATGGTTACATTGTGGGTCATCGGGGCTAAAGGTACACTCCTCCAACTGTGTGATGTCTCAGGTGTTATTAAGTAGTTGCCATGGTTACAGGTATGGTTACCACTGTTCCCTGACGACAACCCCCACCCTACCTTCCTGTCAAAGAGGATCATGTTAAGTATTGAGACTACAGTCTACCCTCAAGTGGTCCTCTTCCTAGAGTCGGCTATCCTAGGTCTCTCACACGAAACACTTGTCTTATCCGATCTATCCTCCCCGGGCCCCTCCCTGGTCATCTTCCCTTACGCCACAGTTGAGCGAGCAGTGAGTTATCGGTTTATCTGTACAGTGCTATCTGTTGGACACACCCCTTTATCGGGTTATGTGTACAGTGCTATCTGTTGGACACACCCCTTTATCGGGTTATGTGTACAGTGCTATCTGTTGGACACACCCCTTTAACCCCACCTTTCACTCCCTCTATTCCTACGTACATCCCATAGATCCAACTTTGTCTCCATCCTATTCTTCGTCAGCTGCTAAAAAGAAAGTGAGATATTGTCTTCTCTAAACTTTCATACATTCACTTTGTCTCCTCTGGTGCTCACTAAACCTCTCTTCCTCCCCCTCCCTCCACCCTCCCTGTCCTTCCCTCCACCCTCCCTATCCATCCATCCCTCCCTCCCTCCCTGTCCTTCCCTCCCTTTCCCTCCCTCCCTCCCTCCCTCCCTCCCTCCTGTCCAGTTTGGGTGCCCATGCCCTGCAGTTAGCTCAAGGCTGTTGTCATCTTCCTTACTTCACTCATGTCCTTGAGTGCATGCTTCATGAGGTCCTTGAGGAGGAAGCTCCTGCCAATCTACCGCTACCAGGTAGGGCTGTGTGTGTATGTGTGTGTGTGTGTGTGTGTGTGTGTGTGTGTGTGTGTGTGTGTGTGTGTGTGTGTGTGTGTGTTAATGTGTACATTGTGCGTATGTGTTTGTGATTTCTCCTGTTTTCCTTGTTATGTATGTTCATTAACTTGTACATCACTTTGTCTGTCTGTGGTGTCCCAGACCCTCTCCTGCCGCAGGTGGTCCAGTTCATTAAGCATTTCCCTCAGTTCCACACCACCGTTAGCTCCTGTGCTAGAAAGACAGAAGTTGCTCTTTGGAGGTACCTCTTTGCTGCTGTGGGGAAACCCCGGGATCTGTTTGAGGTTAGTTGAACCAAGTAGTGTGTACGTACGTATGTTTGCTCTGTGTTCCCTGTGTGGTGTGTTTCGTGTGTGGGGTGTGTGGGGTGTGTGGGGTGGTGTGTGTGTGTGGGGTATGTGTGTGGGGTGTGTGGGGTGGAGTGTGTAAGGTGTGGGGTGTGTGTGTGTGCACTGTTTGCTGCTAAAGACAGGTAATGTTAGACATATTATTTTCAGGTATGCATAAAGAGTGGTAACCTAGCAACAGCTGCCACCTATCTCATTATAATTCAAAACCTGGAGACATCAGCTGTATCCAAGAAGCTAGCCACGAGGCTGCTGGAGTCCGCCTTGGAGGCAGGAGTGTGGGGGCTGGCCAACAATCTTGTACGATACCTGCAAGCTATTGGTTAGTGTCACACCTTCTCACTTGGTGTGTACCTCAAATCCATAAGTATTCGTACTGCAGGTGGGGGCGAGGTTTCCCTGGCTACACCCAAGACAACCACACCTGGTACGCCGTTTAGTGCAAGTGGCCCCCTGTCATCAGAGAGTGTGGGAGTGGTCAAGACTCCTGAGGAGATGGGGACAGAAGAGCCCAAGTCGTTTGCACGGCCACAGTTTGTTGCTGATACCAACACTAAAGTAGAGGTGAGTGGTACTTGTGTGTGTGTGTGTGTGTGTGTGTGTGTGTGTGTGTGTGCCCATCCCTCCCACATACATTGTACTCCTCCCTCTCCCCCACAGTACTTCACTGACCTACCCCTCCCCCCCCCACAGTACTTCACTGACCCACCCACCCACCCCCCCCACAGTACTTCACTGACTTACCCCTCCCCCCCCCCCCCCCCCACAGTACTTCACTGACCTACCCCTCCCCCCCCCCCCCCCCACAGTACTTCATCAACCTACTCCTTACCCCCCCCCCCATAGTACTTCACCGACCTACTCCTCACCCCCCTCCCCACAGTACTTCGCCGACCTACCCCCCCCCCCCCCACAGTACTTCACTAACCTACCCCTCCCCACAGTACTTCACTAACCTACCCCTCCTCCCCGCAGTACTTCACTGACCTACCCCTCCTCTCCACAGTACTTCACCGACCTACTCCTCACCCCCCCCCCCCCCACAGTACTTCACCAACCTCCC
>CAUJGJ010000006.1:75234-85234 GCA_963170055.1 Halisarca cf. caerulea
CAGATCTCTACACTGTGTTCCTTGTACAGATCTGTACCATGTGTTCTTTGTACAGATCTGTGCCATGTGTTCTTTGTACAGATCTGTGCCATGTGTTCTTTGTACAGATCTGTACCATGTGTTCTTTGTACAGATCTGTGCCATGTGTTCTTTGTACAGATCTGTGCCATGTGTTCTTTGTACAGATTTGTACTGTGTGTTCCTTGTACAGATGTGTACCATGTGTCCCTTGTACACACTCTTCCCTTGCATGCTCACACAAAGTAGAGCAACCTAAACTCCATGTGCTCAAGTACTTCTGTCCTGTCCTGTCTTGGCAGTAGCTCTAGTGATCTGGATCAGATGGGGAATCTCCCTTCATCATCCACCTTGAAGGATGCAACATGGTTGCTACAGCTACCTTCAAAACCGCCTGAGAAATCAGAGATTGAATTGAGGTATTTGTAGTGAGCACACACACACACACACACACACACACACACACACACACACACACACACACACACACACACACACACACACACACACACACACACACACACACACACACACACACACACACAATCTCCTTCCCAGGTACCTGTCTCGACTAATGATGTCCTCAATGTGTTTGGAGTGGTCTCTACTTTTGGCTGTACTCCTGCAAGATGGCAGTCTGCTGCAGAGCATTGCCTCCATGCTGGGTGAGATCATGCGCTCAGATTCAACCACAGGGATTGCTGTTGCCAAGCAACTTGCCTACCACATATCTTGCTTTCAGAAATGGGCAGACAATGATTGGTAAGTTTGTTTGGAGGGGAGTTGTCTTTGAAGAGTGCAATTGTCGCTGTGTTTTCATCTCTGTCTGTTAATTCCTGTTACTTAGCACTCCTTTGTTTGCTTTCCTTCCTTTGACTGTGCCCACATGTGAACATTCTCTGGGCATTCCTCACCTTGTGGGTCCTGGGGCTCTTGGCATTTGGTTTTGTTTGTTGTGTACTCTTGTCTGATGTTGCAGACCCAGCCCAACCTATTAACATGAGGAGTCGACAACACATAGCACAAGCACACACATGCACAAACACACACACACACACACACATACACACACACACACACACACACACACACACACAACACACACACACACTCACACAATCCTCATACCCTGTCTTACCCTGCATGTCCACCCCTTCCCCCAACAGTCCTGGTTACAAGAAGTTAGATGCAGATTTAGGTATGCTATCTTTGTCAGTGAAAGACCTTCTGGACACCCCCCCAGCCCCACCCAAACAAGAGGTGGGGAATGGTGAGACTATTGACCCCCCCACCGAACAAGGACCCTCTCTTCCTACCCAGGAGGAACCCTCACCAGCTAGCACGGAACACAGCCCGACACAACAGACACCCAACACAGCTGAAAGCACATGTGTGGTCTCCTAGTCCACGACCCTTCACTCTGCAATAAAGTGTTGTTTTTTTTTTCATATCAAGCAATTCCACACTTTGACATATATGCATATGGCATTTGTGGTTGTCTTGGCAACCTTTACCGTCTTTCATATCTGGTTATGAGATATTGACTGAATTTGGCTCTGCTTCAGAATTCTCTCTAAAACGGCAGAGAATTCCAACACCCCTGTTTAGAATACGTGTCCATAGCTGGAGAGGATGCGGGCGTGTGGGAGTGGGAGTGACCCTACTATGTAAGCCACTATAACAAAATATTGCCATGTTTGTATACAGCTTGGGCAGCCAGTGGAGGTCGTAATGATATTCATGAGATCACGTGCTTCGTTTGCTTATAATAAACGTGGCACTTGCTTTGAGTGCAAATTGCATAGAAATCTTGGCATCAACAGGAGCTTCAGATAGTATCGCGGGAGAGATGCTCGCTCTTGTGTCAAAGTTGATTGGTATAACACTTGTGCTGTGTAGCCTTGCTACGGCTGTTGATTTCTCCTTCGACCGCGGGACAATTCCTACGAGTTTTACCGCACAACAAAGCTACCCGAACAGAGATGAGGACGTTGAATGCCGTCCCATTCGAGTGCGGATCGCCAGGAATTCTTTCCGCTTCACAAGAGATCTTCGTGTCAACTACAATAACAAACTGACCTTCCAAACCTCTGACGCGCGAAGGATGACGTCGCGTTGCCAATCGCGTCTCGACGCGCTAGCAAACAGCTACCAAAAGCGGTTTAAGAGGAAGCTGCAAGTCCTTCTAGGATGGGTTAACTATGATCCTTCTTCCACGATCGACATCAGCAACACTTCGCTGCACTACGAAGGTGAGGGGGCGGATATAAAGAACCGGAGATCGACGGTGCACGCCTAGGTCGTTGTGGCCGGAGCATTCGGCTCTATAAGCCAATATGCTCAGCATGTGCCTATAGTCAATGTGTGCCTGTAGTCAATGTGTGCCTATAGTCAATGTGTGCCTGTAGTCAATGTGTGCCTATAGTCAATGTGTGCCTATAGTCATTGTGTGCCTATTTCTGGAAACCCTGTTGCCTGCATTGGCTAAGTGGTCCCAGTTGTATTATATTATATAATTTAAATTATGATTATGTGTGGTTGTTTCAATGTCTTTAGGACGTTCAGTTCGCGTCAGAGGCTACCTCAACACAATTTCTCACAACTCAAAAATCTTACTGATGGCTATAGAGGCCGGGTTTGACTGGGTCTATCTTGAATCAGAGTTTTCTGTTCGACTGAGTGTAGTGCCTGACCGTGAGTACACAAGCATGCACACACACACACACACACACACACACACACACACACACACACACACACACACACACACGCGCACGCACACACACACACATGCGTGTACTTCATGTCAATATTATGGAGAATGTTTCTCATTCCAGTTTGCAGAATTAACATGGATTTGGTTTGGATCTTGGATCAGTCTGGTAGTGTTGGTCGCAGCAATCACGGCCTTGCCCTCCAGTTCATCAACAACGTTCATAACTTCTTTGAAATTGGATTGGACCGAACACGTGTTGGCATGGTAACATACTCAACCAGGAGCAGGATTGCATTTGACCTGAATGACCACACCTCCAGGAATAGTCTTAGGAGAGCTGTAAACGCCATTAGATACCCCGGTGGGTATACTCGCACGGCACAAGCCCTTGCTTATGCCAGGTTCTTGTTCAACGACAACAACAATCGAGGAGTGCGTCCAGTGATGGATGGGATACCACGAGTCGCTGTACTGATAACAGATGGCAAATCCAACCTCCAGCCTCTTGGTCAAGAACCACAGAAGCTGAAGGACTCTGGTGTGGTGGTGTACTCTGTGGGGATTGGCAACATTGACTTGGACGAGTTGCTAGAGATATCTTCAGACCCAGATCAGCTGTACGTCTACCTGTTGAGGAGGTACTCTGATGCATCTAACTTTGTTGATCTTCTAGGGGCAACGCTGTGTGAATGTGAGTGACCAGGATGAGTGTGATGTGTGTACTGTGTATACTGTGTGTACTGTGTGTACTGTGTGTGCTGTGTGTACTGTGTGTACTGTGTGCTGTGTGTACTGCGAGTATCATGTTGCTTGCTGTCTCTTAGCCCCTGCTATAGTCATCACTGGTAGCTTTGTCCTCACTCGAGTGGGTCGAGCTGAGTTCAAGTACTTCCAAACCATCTGTGGACAGTTCACAAGAAATACAACTATTATTGTTGAAGTGGTGAGGAGTTCGACACGCTGCTGTATAATTGTACATTGTTAATGATCCTCCTCCCCCTCCCCCCTCCCCTCCCCCTCTCCCCCTCCCCCTCTCCCCCTTCCCCCCTCCCCCTCCACCTTCCCCTTCCACCCTCCCCAGCGTGACAGAATTGGGTTTTCCTTTGTTTATGTCTCAACCGCTATCCCAAATCCTGGTCCAGTCAGCCCCCGCCCTTATACGGTTGCTAATACCAATGCTGCGTTCAAGAGGACAAGGAGACTTATAACTGTCAGATTTCATGCAGAGTTTACCTTCACCAGGGTACGTCCCCATCACCACCCCTCGCCCACATCACAACATCACCACCTCCCCATCACCACTCCTCACCCACATCACAACATCACCACTCCTCACCCACATCACAACATCACCACTCCTCACCCACAACACGCCATCATATATTTCTCCATCATCACTCCTCAACCACGTCCATCTCACCTCCCACCAGCACACACACCCACCATCACACCTCCCACCAGCACACCCACCCACCAGCACACCTCCCACCAGCACACCTCCCACCAGCACACCTCCCACCAGCACACCTCCCACCATCACACCTCCCACCAGCACACCTCCCACCATCACACCTCCCACCAGCACACCTCCCACCAGCACACCTCCCACCAGCACACCTCGCACCAGCACACCTCCCACCAGCACATTACATATTATATTTCAATACATGTAGACTGTGTACATCAGTGTTGAGGGAACTGAGAACACAAACGAATTTGAACTGACAGTTTATGAGATGTTGTTTAACCCGGACATCTTGGAAGTCACGGTGACAGGGAACTCCCCTCCACCCAATCCCATCATCAATGTCAGGGACTACCTGAATGCCACTGGAAGGTAGGCTGCATGTGACGTCACATGACATGTAATTATCAATGCAGGACATCACATGACATCACATGACACTTTGCCATGTCATTTGACCTTCAGCTTCAGGTTCAGCATCACCGAGGGCAATGAGGCTGGAAGGTTTACAGTGGATGAGTCCACTGGTGAGATAAGAGCCAAGGCACCCTTGAACCCTGCGGAGGGACTGCTCTACAACTTGACAGTGGTAGCTGAGAACACTCAGGACATGTGCCAGAGGTCCAGGGCCTATGTTGTCATCATGGTAACAGCTGGTAATGACAACACCCCCGTATTTCAACCACTTACTCCGGTGTCCATACCCGAGACAACACCCAATGATGTCAGTGTTGCTGTTGTCACGGCAACTGATGCCGATGCTGGCACAAGTGGTCAGGTGACCTACTCAATCGAAAGTGGAAACACAAACAGTGTTTTCAACATTCATGAGGATTCGGGCGTCATTTCTGTTTCACAAAATCAATTTCTGAATCGTTCAATGTATCAGGCTCAATACATGCTGGGCATAGTAGCTCGGGATGGAGGAGACCCACAGCAATCAGCCATGGCCACCCAGACAGTCAATGTACAAGACGTGAATGAACCTCCATTCTTCACAACACCCTGTGCACGTAATAGTACCTGTGTGTACATGGTGTCTGAAGGGGCTTCCCCCACGGACGTCATTGGTGATGTCATGGCAGACGACGTTGATCCAGGAACAAATGGTGAAGTGACCTATTCCATCACCAGAAGCTCTGGATCCATTGGCCTCTTTAATGTTAACAATGAAGGGAGGATCATTGTCGGGCAAGAACTTAACTTTGATGGAGAGGAAACAACGTTTCTTGTTGAGATTACTGTCAGAGATGGGGGAAATCCCTCCTTGTCTGCTGTCACAGAAGTAACTATTGAAATCACGGATGTCAACGACAACCCGCCCACTATCACCGTCACCTCACCTGTATCCATATTGGAGTCCGCTACCGGTCTGGTGGCTACAGTGGTTGCAGACGATCCGGACACTGTTGGAGGTCCAATCCAGTTCTCGTTGACTGGTTCATCCCTCTTCCGCATTGACATCAGCAGTGGGGAGATCACACTAACTGGACCACTAGACTATGAGACACAGACTCAACACACCGTTACCGTGACAGCCACAGACGGGGGTGGAATGTCATCATCAGCTGTCATTGTCTTCAATGTGATTGATGAAAACGACAACTCCCCAATCTTCTACGGCAACCCCTACCAGTTCATGTTAACTGAAGAACAGGTTTTGACTGACTTTGGATCAGTGTTTGCCAATGACAGTGACTCTGGGAGCAATGCCCAAATCAAGTACTCCATCCAAACCTCCTCTACACCCTTCACCGTCGACCAACAGTCAGGCAGTCTTTCTTCTAGTGCACTTGATAGAGAGTCAACCGACTTTCATGATCTGATAGTTGTAGCAACCGACTGTGGGACCCCACCACGATCCTCACAAGCTGTGGTGAGGGTGACTGTACTGGATATTAACGACAACCCGCCCACCTTCCAGCGTTCAACCTACCACAGAGAGTACAGAGAAGACATCAGTGTACCACGAGATGTTGTGGTTGTCATGGCAACTGACAGAGATCAACCTAACACTGACAACTCCCGTTTTGTTTACTCAGTGTCGCCTAGCAACAACTTCTTTGATGTGGACCAAACAACTGGACAGGTGAGACTGGTTCTACCCTTGGACTATGAAGCCCAACAAGTGCACAATGTTACCATAGTAGCCACCGATATGGGACAGCCCCCCATGAATGGAAGTGCTGTTGTCATAGTAACCGTCCTAGACGTAAATGACAATATTCCATCCATTGTTGATAGCCTTACAGTTAACATATCTGAGCTTGCACAACCAGGTACACGTATTGCGCAATTCACAGCAACAGACGTTGATGCTAACTCTGTTCTGACCTACTCCATTGTATCCGGTAACGATGACAACTTGTTTACAGTCAACACAACATCCGGTCTAGTCTCTCTGCTGACCATGCTGGACTACGAGACTCAGCAGATGCACAGGTTGAATGTTTCTGTCAAGGACCAAGGAGGGCAGGGGGCTTTTGGGACCTTGGTCGTGAATGTCATTAACGAAAATGATAACACACCCGAAATATCTGCTGTAGCAACATTTGATGTTGATGAAGAGACACCAGTTTCAACCAGTTTGTTCACAGTCACTGCTTCTGATGCCGATCTTCCCCCATACAATTCCATCACGTTCTCTATCTCCTCATCTCCACTAGCCGGAGCATTTAGCATCAGTGATGATGGAAATGTTACCATAGCAACCGTCATTGACAGGGAAAACTTAAGACGACTCAATCCAAATGATGAAATTACGGTTGTCATAGTAGCCTCCGATGGTGAGCTGTCGTCAATGGCAACAGTTACCATCCGAGTGCAGGACATCAATGATAACCCTCCGATATTCACCGTTCACTCCAGTTCACTTGAGTTCAATGAAGAGCAGATGTCAGGGACCACACTCACCACTCTCACAGCCACAGATGCAGATATTGGACTGAACGCACAAGTTGTTTACTCCATACAGGGAGATAGTGGCCTACCATTTGTCATTGGCAACACTAGTGGTGTTGTCATGGCAACGAGACCCCTGGATAGGGAAGCCGGAGATGTTCAGTTTATGTTTAGTGTGGTTGCCATGGATAGAGGAAGCCCCTCCTTGTCGGCTATCACGAACATTACAGTGCAAGTGGTTGACATCAACGACAACCGTCCTCTGTTCAACCAGACCCTCCACCAGGTAACCATTCCTGAGAACACACCCACTGGACAGACAGTTGTAAGACTGTTTGCAGAGGATGCAGATCAAGGTAGGCGAGTCTGCTTGTAGGTGGGTGGGGTTCACTTGTAGGTAGGCGGTTCTGCTTATAGGTGGGTGGGGTTCATTTGTAGGTAGGTGGGTCTGCTTTGAGGTGGGCTGGGTATGCTTGTCTATGGGTGTGGATGTTTGCAGGTGGATGTGACATGTTTGTGTGTGTCCGAGGAGGTGGGTGGGGTGTGCTTGGAGGTGGGCGTGGTGTGCTTAGTAGTGGATGGGTGTGCTTGGAGGTGGGCAGGGTGTGCTTGGAGGTGGGCGTGGTGTGCTTAGTAGTGGATGGGTGTGCTTGGAGGTGGGTGGGGTGTGCTTGGAGGTGGGCGTGGTGTGCTTAGTAGTGGATGGGTGTGCTTGGAGGTGGGTGGGGTGTGCTTGGAGGTGGGCGTGGTGTACTTAGTAGTGGATGAGTGTGCTTGGAGGTGGGTGGGGTGTGCTTGGAGGTGGGTAGTATGTGGTTGAAACAGGAGTTAGCTGTGAGGTTTATAAGTGGTTATAGTATATGATGTGTGTATTTCGAGGTTATACTTTATTGCTTTTCCATTCCAGGTTCAAATGGTGAATTTGAGTACCGAATTTTATCTGGAAACCAGGACTCCACATTTAACATTAGTGACTCGGGGATCTTCAAAACAAATAGAGAACTTGATTTTGAACGTCGACAGTTTTATGCAGTTACCATAGCAGCCGTTGACATGGGAACCCCAGCACTGACTGGTACAGCTGTGGTAGAAGTGACAGTAGAGAACATTGATGAATCCCCACCCGGGGCCTTCGGGCCTTGTACTCGGACACTTGACGAGTTTACTGTACCAGAGGGAGGGAGAGTCCCCATCATTGACTGCCCTGCAACAGATTTTGATGATGGGAGGGTCACAGCCAACCCTGTGAGTGCTTGCATCTGTTTTGAGTGGGTGGGTGTTGTGGGGTGAGTGAGTGGGTGTTGTGGGGTGAGTGAGTGGGTGTTGTGGGGTGAGTGAGTGGGTGTTGTGGGGTGAGTGTGGGTGGGTGTTGTGGGGTGAGTGAGTGGGTGTTGTGGGGTGAATGAGTGGGTGTTGTGGGGTGAGTGAGTGGGTGTTGTGGGGTGAGTGAGGGTGGGTGTTATAGGTGTTGTGGGGTGAGTGTGGGTGGGTGTTGTGGGGTGAGTGAGGGTGTGTGTTGTGGGGTGAGTGAGGGTGTGTGTTGTGGCCGGGGTGAGTGAGGGTGGGTGTTGTGTGTGTTGTGGGGTGAGTGAGGGTGGGTGTTGTGGGTGTTGTGGGGTGAGTGTGGGTGGTTGTTCTTCAACACACACGTCTCCCCCTCTCCCTCCAGGTGACATACGCCATCGTAGAAGTCAATGGCGACAGAGTGGAGCTAAACCATCCCTTCACCTTGGATAGAAGAACAAGTCTGTTGTCTGCTGTAAGAGATATCGACTTTGAAGCTGAGTCAAACTGGACCCTTCTCATATCGGCAACGGATTCTTCAGACAATGTAGCCTTCACTTACATCTACGTCATAGTCCGTGACATCAACGATAACGTACCGACATTCATCAACGGACCTTTCAGAGCTTTCTACAGGTCAGTGGCACAGACAAACATCTTTCTCTTAGAAGCAGAGGACCTTGACACGGGACTCAATGGACTGTTTGAGATCTACCGTGTTGGTTTCTCCCAAAGGGGAAACACCTCTGTCTATGACGTCACTTTTAACGCTACTGACTTCGGCACACCGAGGCTAACTGGAACGGTCAATCTAGAAGTTAATATAGACCCAGATTTACATCCCTGCCTCTTTGTTAACTTCACTGTTGACCACGCCCCCAACACCACTAGGGGGTTTGTCCGCATTCAGACACTGTGCTCCTTCACAACCCAGCCTTCCTCTGCTAACTTGATCCTTGGACAAAACCACACCTTCATGTGTGCTGCTCAGGGCAACCTTGACATTTCTTACCGATGGATTCACAATGGATCGGCAATCACAAGCCCCTCCCCTTCGGGTGAGCTGGCCCTGTCTGGTATTGAATTTCAGGAGGCAGGACAGTATGCTTGTGTGGCTTCATCAAGTATAGGTTCTCTTCAATCGGGCACCGTCACAGCTATCATACTAGGTACGTACAGCTGTGTGTGTGTGTATGTGTGTGTGTGTGTATGTGTGTGTATGTGTGTGTGTGTGTGTATGTGTATGTGTGTGTGTGTGTGTGTGTGTGTGTGTGTGTGTGTGTGTGTGTGTGTGTGTGTGTGTGTGTGTGTGTGTGTGTGTGTGTGTGTGTGTGTGAGTATGTGTATGTTCTGTGTGTGTGTGTTTCTGTGTGTGTGTGTGTGTGTTTCTGTATGTGTGTGTTTCTGTGTGTGTGTGTGTGTGTGTGTGTGTGTGTGTGTGTGTGTGTGTGTGTGTGTGTGTGTGTGGTTCTGTGTGTGTGTGTGAGAGAGAGTGGGTGGGTGTTTTTTGTGTCTGTGTGTGTCTGTGTGTGTGTTTGTGTGTGTGTGTGTGTGTGTGTGTGTGTACATGTGTATGTTTGTGTGTGAGTATGTGTATGTTCTGTGTGTGTGTGTTT
>CAUJGJ010000006.1:97734-107734 GCA_963170055.1 Halisarca cf. caerulea
TTTAGCCTTTCCGTTGATGTAATGTTTGAGCTGGGTTATATAGAAAGTAACAGGGCAAAAGTCGATCAAAATTTACATTGCGATTAGGGCATACAGCGTATGTACAAGACGTGTTAAACAAGACTGTAAACAGCCCTCTGTCAATCAGCACCTTGCTTAAGCTGCAAACCCAGACAGGATATAACTAGTGTCTAACCTCACGACCTGGAGAGCCGTCACGACCAAGTAAACCCCTTGAGCCACGCACTCCTGGAGGTCCAATTGGACCCTGTGGTCCATCATCTCCAACTTGTCCATTGGGGCCCTATAAACGGGGGATGGACAGGGAGGGGGAGGAGAGGGAGAGAGGGGAGGGGAGGAGAAGGGACAGAGGGGAGGGGAGGGGAGAGGGAGTAGAAGGGAGAGAGAGGAGGGGAGGGGAGAGGGAGTAGAAGGGAAAGAGGGGAGGAGAAAGGAGAGAGGAGGGGAGAAAGGGGAGGAGAAGGGAAAGAGGGGAGGAGAAGAGAGAGAGGAGGAGAAGGGAGGGGAGGGGAGAGAGGGGAGGAGAAGGGAAAGAGGGGAGGAGAACGGAAAGAGGGGAGGAGAAGAGAGAGGTCAATTATGAGGGGGCCAGTGATAGGAAGTGATAAACAGACAACATACAGGAAATCCAGGGCTGCCAGTTGGTCCACCAAAGCCAGGAGATCCTGTGTTACCCTGCAAGGATATAATACATACTGACACACACACACACACACACACATGTGCACACATACACACAAGTGCACACACACACACACACACACATGTGCACACATACACATGCACGCATGCACACGCACACACAAACACACACACACACACGTGTGCACACATACACGCATGCACAAGTGTGCACACATACACATGCATGCATGCACACACATACACACACACACACACACACACACACACACACACACACACACAAGAATACTACTCACTGCTGTTCCTGAAAGACCTGGTGTACCCCTCGGACCTCGTGGTCCAGGATCACCCTAATGAACAAATAAGTAAACACAATTAATGTATGGCATAATAAATGGATAGGGTTGGTAGCAACATACTCTGGGACCAGGAGGACCCTGATTGCCTGTCTGTCCAGTAAGCCCTGTTGTACCGTTCATTCCTTGGTCACCTATTCCTCCCATACTACCTCTGGCTCCTTTTTCACCCTGGATACCAGGACAACACATCCCAAAACAAAACAGCTCAGATGACTATACAACACCAACTCACAACTAATATGAATACCATCACAAAATATTATACACACATACACACACACACACACACACACACACACACACACACATACACATACACACACACACACACACACGCGCACGCTCATACACACACAGACATACACACACACAGACATACACACACACACGCACACACACACACACACAGCGCACACACACACGCACACACACACACACACACACACACACACATACACACACACACACACACACACACACACATACACACACACATACACACACACACACACACACACACATACACACACACACACACACACAGAGTCCACGTACAACACGTCCGCCGATTCCCGGTGAGCCTGCATTACCAGGTGCACCTTGGTTTCCTTCGGGACCTTCGACACCTGCTTCTCCTTGTCCCCCAGGTGTGCCAGGAAGACCCTGGAAGGGGTGAATTCAGGTGAAGGCAGCACATGAACTGATCACTGGTGTAACGCACCTGTGCACCCTTGCTGCCTTGGGATCCATTGACACCTTGTACACCCATTTCTCCAACCTCCCCATCAATTCCAGGATCACCACGAGGGCCAATGTCCCCAATTTCTCCAGGAGTTCCTCTTGCACCAATATCACCCCTGGGACCTTGAGCACCAGTCAGTCCCTAAACAAACAAACATACTTGACCATAATCCGCTCCTCACACATGAGAGAAGAAGTCAGAGGTACTCACGGAATCACCAAAATCTCCCTGAACTCCAGTACGTCCCTGGTTGCCCCTTACGCCCTACAGACACCACAGACATCACTCGAGTCAGCACCACAGCAAGTACAAGACAAGAATTAACTTACTGGTTCACCAGATTTTCCAGGAGCTCCCTGATCCCCTGACAAACCCTTCTGCCCCCGGAGACCCTGGGGTCCATTTGGTCCTGGAGCACCATCTGGACCTTGTGGACCTCTGGGACCAATGGGACCAGTGTCACCAGGACCCCCAGGTAGACCGGCAAGACCTCGTGTTCCACCAAGACCAGGTGGTCCTTGGCCTCCCTATTGGAATACACAGATTAGTACAGGAAGTGCTAGATCCATTCTGTACCTAGAGGCTTCAGCCCTTAACAATAAGTTAGTATTCAACCATTTGTCCACTTACAGCATTCCCTGGAGTCCCAGATGATCCAGCAGGTCCTGGCTCCCCATCTGGACCCTGAAGATGGGGATAGGAGTGAGGGAGGGAACAGGGAGGGGGATAGGAGTGAGGGAGGGAACAGGGAGGGGGATAGGAGTGAGGGAGGGAACAGGGAGGGGATAGGAGTGAGGGAGGGGGATAGGAGTGAGGGAGGGAACAGGGAGGGGGATAGGAGTGAGGGAGGGAACAGGGAGGGGATAGGAGTGAGGGAGGGGGATAGAAGTGAGGGAGGGGGATAGGAGTGAGGGAGGGGGATAGGAGTGAGGGAGGGGGATAGGAGTGAGGGAGGGGGATAGGAGTGAGGGAGGGAACAGGGAGGGGGATAGGAGTGAGGGAGGGAACAGGGAGGGGATAGGAGTGAGGGAGGGAACAGGGAGGGGATAGGAGTGAGGGAGGGAACAGGGAGGGGGATAGGAGTGAGGGAGGGAACAGGGAGGGGGATAGGAGTGAGGGAGGGAACAGGGAGGGGGATAGGAGTGAGGGAGGGAACAGAGAGGGGGATAGGAGTGAGGGATAAGTGGTGAAAGAGGGAAGGAGGGAGAGATATAGGGGTCATTTCACAGCTACCTAGAGAAAATGTTGGTAGGAGAACTAACCGATACTCCTTCTGAACCCGATGACCCATCAACGCCAGGTTCTCCACGATCTCCCTGGATTAGAAGGGAAATTAAACTTTATATAACAAATGTGTGTGTGTGTGTGTGTGTATGTTACGTATTTAGAGCAGTGTGTGTGTGTGTGTGTGTGTGTGTGTGTGTGTGTGTGTGTGTGTGTGTGTGTGTGTGTGTGTGTGTGTGTGTGTGTGTGTGTGTGTGCACGTGTGTGTATGTGTGTGTATGTGTGTGTTTGTGTGTGTGTGTGTGTGTGTGTGTGTGTGTGTGTGTGTGTGTGTGTGTGTGTGTGTGTGTGTGTGTGTGTGTGTGTGTGTGTGTGTGTGTGTGTGTGTGTGTGTGTGTGTGTGTGTGCTTATAGAGCAGTGTATAGTGCTATCGTATATGTTATAATTTTTTGACATTCCAATTGTTCGTCATCTGCTCAGAAGGGTCTGCAAATGTCTTAATATGGACGAAAAGGTGCCCATTCCAATTATTCATAGAATGTTCTTATTATTTATCATGACCATTGTGACGGCACAATAGAATGGAAGTTAAGGTTAAAGTTATCACGGCCATCTTCTCAGTAAGCAGCAACAGCGTACATGTCGTGTGAATTATCTGTCGTGCAAACAGAAGATAGGAATAGCGCTCATTACAACCTTTTAGGAATGCATAATTCCATGCATTCGCTGTTTTCTCGTTTGAAAAGCCGTCTATCTTGTAGTTCTGGGGCACATACATCTTGGCATATATGGAATTTACAGGTGGACAAGGCAACTTTCAGTCTATGAACCTCCATTTTTGTGTGTTCTAACTATTCAAATTCCGCTCTATTTTTTTGTCGAATTGTTCTAATGTTTCATCAGTCTTAACAACTTGAACCAAATTGTTCTAAATGACAGAAATTTGTCTGAGCTTTGCTCTGATGAAACACTAGAACATACATGCATAGGGTAGTCCAAACTCACACTCATTCCTTTTTGTCCTTGAATTCCAGTGAATCCTTGTGGACCTTGATCTCCCATGGAACCACGCTCACCTACACCACCTCGTGAGCCCTCTGCACCAGACACACCCTACATGACACAGGTACCAAACATTGCAACACCGGTACCAAACATTGCAACACCGGTACCAAACATTGCAACACCGGTACTGAACATTACGACACAGGTATCAAACATTGCAACACCGGTACCAAACATTGTAACACCAGTACCAAACATTGCAACACCGGTACCAAACATTGTAACACCGGTACCAAACATTGTAACACCGGTACCAAACATTGCAACACCAACATAAATGCTGACGACTTACAGCTTGTCCAGGTTGTCCAGGAATGCCATCATTTCCGGAGGGACCTTTGTTTCCAGGTTTTCCATGTACCCCAGATGCTCCAGGATCTCCTGTGATGCCACGCTGGCCTGGCTCACCCGCAAGACCTTGGTCACCTCGTATACCCTAGAACAGGTCAAAACAGTTCCTGGCATTCTACACGCACCAACTCTTGAGAAACTACACACACCAACTCTTGGGCAGCTACACGCACCAACTCTTGAGAAACTACACACACCACAACACTACTACATGGACACCACACACACACACACCACAAAACTACTACATGGACACCACACACACACACACACCACAACACTACTACATGGACACCACACACACACACACCACAAAACTACTACATGGACACCACACACACACACACCACAACACTACTACATGGACATCACACACACACCACAAAACTACTATATGGACATCACACACACACACACACCACAACACGAGTACATAGGCACATACTGTACATATTGAAATGGTACAAAAAATTCACA
This sequence comes from Halisarca cf. caerulea, assembly GCA_963170055.1. NCBI lineage: Eukaryota > Metazoa > Porifera > Demospongiae > Chondrillida > Halisarcidae > Halisarca > Halisarca cf. caerulea. The sequence continues at coordinate 102,620 of CAUJGJ010000006.1, forward strand.
GGTAACGTCATTTTTAGGGGTCATAAATATTTGTGGATAAAAATAATTGAGGGTTCTGTCTATGGATTGTGCAAAGAAAATGTCCTCTTTCAGGGTTGTGCCAGACAATCTTCTGAGGTGGTAATTAATTAGGTCAATCATTATTATTCATAGCTAACGCAGGTTTGGTCCATGATGTCATTGGCCAAAGATGGCTGCTTTAGTAGGATTTAGTAGTAGTATTGAAAATTTGAAAACCTGCTAAGTGTACCATTTCAACCAAAAACATCAGCGAAGGTCTTCTTCAAAGAAATAAGACTAAACATGTGGTTAGCAAAGTGTTTCAAATATAAAAAGATAGGTTTGGAGAAAGACTTGATTGTTGGAACACTGTACCGTGATTTCAACTCTTCTGTTCTTTGAAATGTTAGAGGTGCTCGGCCAAGAATTTTGCTGGTCGGGCCTGACCACCTCCGACCAGTATAGGCAGAACCCTGCTCTTTATTTAGAAAGGCTAGCGTGTCCTAGTGGACCAAATTGTATCTTGTTCACTTCTCGTGAGACAAAGATCGTATGTCGCATGAAGTCCCCCCCCTCACACACACACACACACACACACACACACACGGGACAACCACACACATATGTGCAAGGCCACAGGCAGCCAACTCACGGTGGATCCTTGAGAGCCGGGCAGACCGCTGTTACCTATGGGTCCTTGTGGTCCCTTGACACCAGGCTTGCCAGTTGCACCATTCAAACCTCGCAGACCAACTACGCCCTACAAGCAAAACCAATATTAACCAAGTTTATCAATATTGGGTTTAGCAGACCTACCCTTCCTCCAGCAGGGCCTGGGTCACCTGCACTACCCTTCTCCCCATCCTTGCCAACGTCACCAGGGCGACCCTGTGGTCCTTCTTGTCCTGGATTCCCAGATTCTCCTGGGGTACCAGCAATCCCATCCCTTCCAGGGTTACCAGGGCTACCGGTGGACCCAACATTGCCAGGAGGACCAGAGGCACCTGGTGGTCCATCTGTTCCGGGGATACCAGCACCACCAGGGGATCCTCTGTCTCCAGGAGAGCCTGAATCTCCCTAAATTGACAGAATTATTGGGGACGGTGAGAACACTCATATGTGAAGGTATCTAAACCACACATGCACACGCACACACACATGCACACACACACGCACACACACACACACAGTGAGATTGTCACTGTGTATAAACTTGACCAAACTTCACCCAAACTCTAAATGTATACACTTTATAAGTGTTTTTGACTCACGTTGGCTCCCTTAGGTCCGGAGACACCTTGCAATCCTGATGAGCCCATTGGGCCACTCCTACCACTGCTTCCACCAGTACCAGAAGAGCCAGGGTCACCAGGTATTCCAGAAGGTCCTGGTCTGCCAGGTTCTCCCCTCTCTCCCACACCTCCTGCCTCACCAGGTGAACCGGGTATACCGTCCTTCCCAGCAGCTCCCACCTCTCCAGGCTGACCCCTTTGACCAGGGACACCATCACGGCCATCTTGTCCTCTACTTCCTCGAAGTCCTCCTAGACCTCTGCTGCCAACTGGACCTGGCGCACCACTGGGACCAATTGGTCCAGTTTCACCTGTTGGGCCAACCTCTCCTGACTTCCCTGGCTGGCCGTCAGACCCTTCACCACCAGGATCACCCTAATATATACACACATCCTCATACATCAACACATGTCAAAGTGCAAGGAGACAAGTGGAACACACCGCTGGTCCCTTTTCTCCTCTTTGGCCTTGTAGACCAGTGATTCCTTGTGGACCAGGCAGACCTGGCTTACCATCTTGACCAGCCCGACCATTGCTTCCTGGTTGACCCTGTGTGTGTGGGTGGGGGAAGGGAGGTTACCAGGTAACATTTAATCCCAGTATAAAGCCAGATTTAAACTCACATCCAGTCCAGCTGTTCCCTTCAAACCAATTGGTCCAGGTGGGCCAACAGGTCCCGGAGGACCTGGATCTCCAGGTGAACCATTTGCACCATCAGGTCCTCGGGCACCGGGTGGTCCGGGGGGACCAGGAGGGCCGTCTGGACCAGCAGCACCCTACACACAACAGAACAGGTTTGAGTGAATTATGAGAGAAGAAGTGACCCCGAAAGCCACAACTTACAGGAGGACCGGCAAAGTTCGATACCGACTAAAAGACAGAAGGAAAAATGACTTTACTCCACACATGACATCTACTACCATTTACACATAACATACAACAGACCAATACCTACCCATACAGCACCCATCACACAAAGCACAAACTGCACACATCACACAAAGCACAAACTGCACCCATCACACAAAGCACAAACTGCACCCATCACACAAAGCACAAACTGCACCCATCACACAAAGCACAAACTGCACACATCACACAAAGCACAAACTGCACCCATCACACAAAGCACAAACTGCACCCATCACACAAAGCACAAACTGCACACATCACACAAAGCACAAACTGCACACACATCAGCTACAAGAACAAACTAACCGGTGGACTGGTAGTGGCGGGCGGTGCAGTCGTGGCGTCCTGGGCACTTGTGAGCAGCATGCATCCTGCCAACACGACCAACAGGATGGCTTTCATGACGCCGCCTGGTTTAAACACAACAAGGACATTGATGGAACGAGACAGGAGGCAAGGGCTACCACGTTTGCGCGCGTTATGGACCAAATTAGCAGAAATCGGGGAGAGTTCAGGTGCAGAACAAACAGCTGTCTCCTTACCTTTGGTAAAAGCAACGGCAGCAATAATCCTTCCTCTGGAAAACGTTCAGCTAGCCCGAGGCCAACACGCTAGTACGTTGATGTGCCTGGGTATTGAATGCTGTACGTTGCCTCGGCTCGGAAAATGGCTGCTCCCAACCGATATGGTAAGCCGAGGGATCGACGGTGTGAATCCTATACATTTTGACAAAGAACAAAGGCAATTTGTCGTGTTATTGTGTAGATGGGCGCCTTGCGACGGCAGGCCGGCCAGTAGTGAACTATGTAAACTTCCTCTTTTCCGGTTCGCTCACAATGGACATCCGGCTTATCTGCCTCAAAACCACAAGTTCGTTCAACGGAATGTGGACATGTCATGAATACAATTGCATCAATGAATAATAAATACAATTTTGCAATATAAAACCTTATTCTATGTTTGTACAAAGTGGCGTCTCAGTATCTGACCGTACAATAGGAGCAAATAACCGAATGAAATAAAGTAGAGCATAAGCTTTGTTACAAAAGTGAAGAGAAAAGGTTTGGTGACAAGGAGTGTCCACATGATCAGGAGGATGATTCCTAGAAGAAAAGGGAATAAATGTGAAATGTCCAAAATTGCTTCGTCAACTTCTTCTGGAAGCACTTGCACATTGCTTATTGCAACATGGACAACTCCTTCGTTGGCTATCCCTTCTTCTCTTAATGTACGATTAAAAGGAATGATTTGGCCTCTGTGCACAAACCTTATCCTTCGACCTGATGCGAGTTCATTGTGAAAGTGCTCTCGAGCTATATCGTTGAACGTATGGTCCAAAGAACATATCACTTGTCTTCGCTGTTCCAAGTGAATTAAAGTAATACAAACAGTAGTCCGCTCTGAAGTATCATCTTGGTTTCTATCCACGTTGGAACTACCCCTCTCACTCGTATCCCTGTTAGAACAAGCTCTTGGACTCTGGTCACTGTTCAATTCAGCATTTCTTCTAGCAGCATCCCAGATGTTAGCGTTCGGTTCAGAGGATTGGTTTACATCTTGTGTGACCTCACGAGACAAGTTTCTCCTTCTTCTTGCATTCCTCTCGTGATTTAAGGCGTCTTCTCCATTCGGGACAACCCTGGAGAAAGAAGGCGGATGGCCATCCCTGGTTAAAGTTTCGGAAGGAAGACAATCTTCAGCATTATCAGCGTCGGATATCACTCTTTCTTCCGCGCGGCGTTCTTTGGGCTTAACTAAGTAATAAACGAACACAAGAAGCAAACCAATAAGAAATAAAACGTAAAAAACTTCGTCTCCTATCCCTTGCACGAGAGCCATTTTGAAACGATTTCCAATTCCATTCTCAGTTTCCAGAATTTAAACGAGAATGCATGTACATTCAATCATCAACTCGGTCTATAATATACCACACCACATACACCGTACACAACACTATGAAACAAAATAATACAAAAAGAAATGCAATTATAAATTAATAAGATTAACTGATGTTATTTATCTAAATTCTAAACCTCGTTTTTCAGAAGAACTATGTCCACATTGTCATGGGTGCCTTGCAAGAGAAGCTCTCCTTCATAAGCGATGATCTTCTTCCTCTTGGCGGCACGCAGTGTTCCAACCAAGGCTTCAAATAAGTTGGCACAGCGATCATCACTGAACAACACACCAAACTTCACAACTATCTTCCCATCTTCGCTGCGCGGGCTACCAAGGCGAGTGATTTCTTCAACGAGCAACTTCACCTCATGGTTGACATCCATCCCTTCAGCTGCCTGCATACCAAACAATAACAGAATACCATAATCAGTTTGGAGCCCTTCTGAGTTGGACACTTTGCGACCAGAAGGGACTGCAAGGATTTCAATGAGGAAGGGGAGGCAGTCAACCCTCCCCCCTCCCCACGAAGATTGATCGTGTGTCATAAGGTGCATTTAGGGATGCAATGGATCATAAACCATAAAGTGATTAAAACGGATTCAGATACATATTTTGGATAGAGGAACATAGTTTCTAATGCCCATTGCATATATAAAAATTAATATATCTCAGATAATAGAATACTTTGGATATAGGAATAATTTTACCCTAATCTGAGGGGTATGCTGTTAAGATTGCTCCTCTGTACCTCCTTGTAAGGCTATTGAGTTGTTCTCTGAGGGGCCTATCCTGATCCCTAACCAGTGCATTCCCCACCCTACCCCCTTATATCCCCAACCCTACTCCCTTATACCCCCTACGAATCATGATGCAAACATACACCTTCAATTATCCATGATGCAAATGACCCAGGACATGAACGGGTAGTTCACATAGGTCCAGAGATGCCAAGGCTTGGAAATTATCAGAAGTGAGATACCTAGCAACCATAGATATAACCTGCAACCATTAA
>CAUJGJ010000006.1:117734-127734 GCA_963170055.1 Halisarca cf. caerulea
GTAGGTAGGGTCGGGTATCATACCATTAGTGTGGTACCCGTTGGGTCTCGACGTTGTTACAACCGTACTGGGCGGGCTAATGGCGCGTGTCGACACTAGCTCTTGTGTTGGCGAGCCAGAAGGAGGTGGGCAGCTCATTCCGAAGGTTTCCGATACGACTGGAGAACGAGGGAGGTCCAGGATCTTGGAAACGGATCCGTTTAGTCCATCTTCACTATCGTAAGTCTCATTGGGGCTGAGTGGAAAGGAATCATCGCTATCATTCGATACTGATGACATTGGACGTCGTTGGTAATCCAGAGATAAAACTTTGAAGCTAAATAATGGGAAAATGCATTCATAGACAACATGTTTCAGTACACGAGCACAAAACAACCAAGAGGAACTAAAGTGGCACTTGACCTGCCTTGAAAGTTACCTGAAGCCGTTGTTCTCGTGCGAATTTACTTGAACCTGAACTCTTTTGGACAACGTGGGTGGAATTATGCCATGTGTTGTATCACACGATAGTCACGTGCTTGGACAACAATGGCCGCCCACACACACGCCTCTATATATTCACTGCTAAGGCAGTCTTGCAGATTATTGAATAAGCAGAAGGGAAAGGTAGAAGTGTATTTGTGTAGCATGAAATTATTTAGAATTATTTGTAAAATAAGGAAATACAAGCCGCCCCAGTCAATGTATTAATCTAGAAGAGCAATCTCCAATTAATCCTTGCAGTTTGGTAACGTGTCCTGGACGTATATCGTGAGGAAGGTCAGGTCTGGAGATACCTCTGGTACATCAGGAGTGTCTGATTCAATTGTGGAGCTAAATGAGTTCGCAACGTATCTGAAAACTACGCAAAGCCATAAGGTAGGTCCATGTCTGCGTACTCAAGAGGGAAAGTATTGTTAACTTGAGTGCTGCTAGATTCGTCTCGGACACTTTTATGCAGTTGTTGCTTCTCAAGTACAAGGGAAGAGGAGAAAGGTCGATTGAAGAATCTGCAAATCTGGTTGGATTGGAATTACCAGAGAAAGCATAAATCTAATCTTTTTGTAAACGTGTGTTCCAGCATAGTATATGGTGTCTATGGTTCCAGTTTGTATTTATATTAATTACAAAATGAACTGATGGACTGTATGCATGCAATACACATAGATTCTTTAGCCAACAAGAAGTGCTACCAAGTGTTTATCGTAAGGTCTGTTGACTCCACTCTCAACTACAAACAAAATTTTACTCAATTAGAATTCAATAGTGCTAAAATGACACAATATTGGATTGACCAAGTTGGGTGTAATTAAAAACAATCATTTGATAATCACAAATTAAGAGATTTCTGTCTGATAAGTGATATCCCCACTGATCATTTGTTTGATTGGTAGCTCAAAGGTTTGACACTTGAGCATGTCTACAAAACATCAAAATATTGCAGAACAATAATTGGTGCATGCATGCATGCACACACACACACACACACACACACACACACACACACACACACACACACACACACACACACACACACACACCATGCAGCAACTCCTGGTCCAGTTCCCCAATGTACAACTTCAGCAGGGCATGTCTTGTGGGCCAGCAGTGCCTGCTCTATGTGCTCATCAGTCACTGTCAGGATGACGTGGGTGTACTCCTTCAGAAGCTTGGACCCACCCCCTTCAAAATCCACTGGGGCAATGACCTCCAAAGACTGAAGATGCTCAAAAGTCTGCAGATATGTAGTAGTGGGTGTGGCTAGCAGGGTATAGTGGGTGTGGCTACAGGTCTAGTGGGTGCAACTAGCAGGCTGGAGTGGGTGTGGCTACAAGTCTAGTGGGTACGACTAGCAGGGTGGAGTGGGTGTGGCTGGCAGATTGGAATGGGTGTGACTAGCAAGTTGGAGTGGGTGGGACTAGCAGGGTGGAGGGGGTGTGACTAGCAGGGTGGAGGGGGTGTGGCTAGTAGGTTGGAGTGGGTGTGACTAGCAAGTTAGAGTGGGTGTAACTAGCAGGGTGGGGTGGGTATGACTAGCAGGGTGGAGGGTGTGTGACTAGCAGGGTGGGGTGGGTGTGGCTAGTAGGTTGGAGTGGGTGTGACTAGCAGGGTGGAATGGGTGTGGCTGGCAGATTGGAATGAGTGTGACTAGCAAGTTGGAGTGGGTGTGGCTAGCAGGGTGGAGTGGGTGTGGCTAGTAGGTTGGAGTGGGTGTGACTAGCAGGGTGGAGTGGGTGTGGCTAGCAGGGTGGAGGGGGTGTGGCTAGCAGAGTGGGGTAATTTAGAGAGAGGTTGTGATCAAAAGTCCTACCTTCATTGCTACTGCCTTTTTATAAAACGGCACAGAATTGGATGACTGAGTGAATTGTTTGTACTCTGAATTGGAGATAGTGAGGAGTTGTCATACACTGAGCTCATGCAACACACAGTACACACAGTACACACAGCACATACAGTACACATAGTACATACAGTACACCATACACAGCACACACAGTACACACAGTACACACAGTACACACAGTACACACAGTACACACAGTACGCAGTGTATATGTTCAATATGCACAGAATATACCCTAAATTGGGAAATTTTCGCGACCAATAATATTCGCGATTTTCGTGAACTGACTTTACTTGCGAATATTCCTGCACACGTTCCAAAGTATAGGTATAGACAATGTATGGTGAGACTCGCGAACGTTTTAGTTGCGAATTTTTCTGCCTACCAGATATGGCGCCGATTTGCGAAATTTATTGTTCGCGAATATTTTCGGATTTAGGGTAACAGCTTCTGTACTGTCAAAGCCAGTAGACACTGCAGAGATACCTCTATAAACCATTTCAAAGTTAATGGGAGAGTTCGGGCGAACATCCTTCACTCTTCTCGTGGCTACCACTAGCATCATTTCAAGTACTGTCAAACCTGTAGGTGTGGACACATGCAAGACATGGGTGTGGCTGTAGAAGTGAGGGGATTTGCTTGTAGTGAGGGGTGTGACTACAGGAGTGAGGGGTGTGGCTGTAGGAGTGAGGGGTGTGGCTGTAGGAGTGAGGGGTGTGGCCGTAGGGGTAAGGAGTGTGGCTGTAGGAATGGAGGGTGTGGCTGTAGAAGTGAGGGGTGTGGCTATAGGAGTGAGGGGTGTGACTGTAGGAGTGAGGGGTGTGGCTGTAGGAATGGAGGGTGTGGCTGTAGAAGTGAGGGGTGTGGCTATAGGAGTGAGGGGTGTGGGTGCAGGAGTGAGGGGTGTGGCTGTAGGAATGAAAGGTGTGGCTGTAGGAGTAAGGGGTGCCATAAGCGTAAGGGGTGTGGCTGTAGAAATGAGGGGTGTGGCCATAGGGGTAGCAGTGTTCTCCCCAGGTATCTGAAGGCATGTCGGTCCAACATGCCTCCTTCACTAAAATTTAATACTATTTGCAGAGAAAAACATGCATTCATAGATTATTGGAAATCTGTTTAGCACAAATCACTTTGTACATATGTATGTGTATGTATGTACACATTCAACAACCTAAACTTATTTCTGGGGAGAACACTGGGTAAGGGGGTGGCTGTAGGAGTGACGGGTATGGCTATAGAAGTGAGGGGTGTGGCTGTAGAAGTGAGGGGTGTGGCTGTAGGAGTAAGGGGTGTGGCTGTAGGAGTGAGGGGTGTGGCTGTAGGAGTGAGGGATGTGGCTGTAGAAGTGAGGGGTGTGGCTGTAGGAGTGAGGGGTGTGGATGTAGGAGTAAGGGGTGTGGCTGTAGGAGTAAGGGGTGTGGTTGCAGGATAGTGGATCCTGATTGAATGATAGGAGAAGTTAGGATTACAGAGAAGACAATCAGTGGGAAGAACTCACTCTTTAAAATGGTTTCCTTGGAGTCGACACTAAACAAACTTCGAGCAAACTCTAAATCTTTCAAAGACACAGTTTTCAATCCTTGTGAAAGGCAGGAACACACCACTACAACCTGAAATGAGACATAACACACCAAATAACTCCAGAAAAATTGGCAGGAAGCTATCAGCAGGAAGTTAGCAACAGGAGGCTATTAGCAGGAAGCTACCAACAGGAAGTTGTTATCAGGCAGTTACAATACAACTGAAAAGGCATGAGAAAGGCGCTACCAGCTGGGATTGTGCATCTAATTTTGATGTATGTTTTACATGTGTGTTTGCAGAGCAATTAAACCTACAAGAAATTTCTTAAGTGTTCGGACATCTTTGGTTTGGGAGTATTGTTCCTCCAAGACTGCAACAACATCAGGATGGGCTGACAAGCTCTGGAAGATGTGAACACTCGACATACATTACAACATGAGCTGAAGGTCAGCCCTTTATAATAGTCACATGCAAGTCACATGTAATTCATGTGATGACAACATACCTTTACAGAAGTATTCCACTTTGTGACAAACATGTCCTTCCCAGGCAAAGTGAGGAGGTCCCTGTCAAAGAGGTACAAAGTTAAGAGTGTTGAGTGGCAGCTACCTCTATACTGGCTTAGACAAACCAACACCTGAAAAGAGTGACGTAGTCTTCCAGGGACAGATGGTTGAAAAGTACAATCTGGTTGTGTGAAAAACGTGATTTCACTCGTTTCTCAAGCAGTCCCATTACATCCTGCGGCAATGGGGCACAGGGCAGTTAATCAATTGTAGTCTGCCCATCTCTGTGTGATTAGACATGAAATGGAATAATAAGCTCCGAGAGTCAGAATGGCTGTGCATCTGCTGTCATTTCCAAGCGTGAACTGCAACCTTTGGAGAATCCCAAACGCTTGCAGGGAGCAATGATGGACCCTAGTTCAACTAGGTAGGCACATTGCCACTGTTAGGCATTTATTGCAACAGCAGAGCAAATGTTGCAATAACAGTATTGTAACCCCACCGACCACATCCCTAGCCCCACCGACCGCATCCCTAGCCCCACCAACCACACCCCTAGCCGCACCGACCACACCCCTAGCCCCACCGACGGCACCCCTAGCCCCACTGACCACATCCCTAGCCCCACCGAACACGTCCCTAGCCCCACCGACCACGTCCCTAGCCCCACCGACCACACCCCTAGCCCCACCGACCGCATCCCTAGCCCCACCAACCGCATCCCTAGCCCCACCGACCACATCCCTAGCCCCACCGACCACATCCCTAGCCCCACCGACCGCATCCCTAGCCCCACCGACCACACCCCTATCCCCACCGGCCACATCCCTAGCCCCACTGACCGCATCCCTAGCCCCACCGACCACACCCCTATCCCCACCGACCACATCCCTAGCCCCACTGACCGCATCCCTAGCCCCACCGACCACACCCCTATCCCCACCGACCATATCCCTAGCCCCACTGACCGCATCCCTATCCCCACCGACCACATCCCTATCCCCACCGACCCCATCCATCTGCAGTAGGTAACAATACAGGTACACCTAACACAGCACTTGTCCAAAGATGTGCAGGTGACTGGTAGACAACTGTCTGGATAAAGCCATTGCTCCAAGTCACAAAGTGCATATAATACACACACACACAACCTTTGAGATCACATGAGCAGGACACAGAACTGCTGGAAATGTAGCCGTGAATAATTGTAACATTTTCACTCTTTGAATGGACACTACAAGGTGTAGCAGTACCAGGCCTGGTATCATGTGACCATCACATGACACACGTTAATATATACTCTGCACAGAATACACACCAATCGACTGGTTACTCCAACCACCATCATGGGTACAAAGCCACTTTGTGACAGGTCAAAAAGATTGTAGAGTAAGGTTTGGTTGTGGTGATGAGCAAAGAGGTCAAACTCCTCCAGGAGTACAATGACTGACTGTGTGTACTTGTCTCCACTCCTGAGGGCACCCAAGACCAGGTTCAGAGCTTTGTGGAAGGACAGATCAGCAGAAGTATCAACCAGCACTTGCTGGAGATTCTATGGGCAAACATAACAGAACATTACACAGCCATGGCTGAGAAGGGTCTTGGGACAATAGAACACATTACAGATCCATCACAGTACAAAGGGTGCTTGTGTGTGTGTGTGTGTGTGTGTGTGTGTGTGTGTGTGTGTGTGTGTGTGTGTATGTGTGCGTGCGTGTGTGTGCTTGCATGTGTGTGTGCGCGTGCGTGTGTGTGCGTGCACGTGCACACATATGCAGGGTTTCATTTAGAAAAATGGGCAAGGGGGGCAAAACAATACTTACAAAAAACATGGTGGGGGAGGGGGGGGGGCAAAGGGAGTGCACGCGATAGCGTGCCTTCTAGGGGGGGGGGTATGGGGGCATTTTGAATTTATACCCTCAGAGGTGCATTTTCACACTCATTTGTAGTTCTCAAATGACATGATGAGATGACCAGATTTCTGGTGCTGATCTGACACTAAGCACCTACGTATAATATCAGGGTTCTAACTAGGATTAACTTTTTGAGGGGAAGCTTCAGTATCACAGTTCATGTCTGCTGTGCAAGACATGCCGGTAGTTTTATATGTACGTACATGGTATCATAATGTCTATAAAAACACATGCAGTGCAGTGATGTAAGGATGTGCGGATATGTACGTAGTAGAGTTGTAGGGGTACATATATAGCTAGGGGGGTCTGGGGCATACTCTCCCCCCCCCCCCCCCCCCCCCTCCCCCCAGGGAAAATTTGAGTTTTTAGGTTATATAAAGTGGTATCTGAGGCCATTTTGGGCCATTCAAGGTTGATTGTGGCACACAATTACTCTTTGACCTTGAAGAGATTGTAGATATGTGGAACAGAAAAGGTAGAAGAACAGCTGTTTAGGTTTTAAACACTACATTCTCCTTCTATACTCCTTATGTGTGTTGAGCTCAGTTCTGTATTCAATTTTATCTCTTTAACAAAAATAAGGCTAACCTAATTTCCAAATGAACCCTGCATATGTGTGCACGCTTCCGTGTGTGTGCGCATGCATGTGTGCATGTGTATGTGCATGTGCGCATGTGTGCAACTATAGGTCTAAGAACAGAGCAGTTCTACTCACACTGCTGGAGCTGTCAGGTGTGCTCAAAGATGATGCAATCTCCATGAGGGCCAGTTTGTCATCTGTGTGCACTAGCCCTACAGTGGACCATATCAGAAGAATAAGGTAGAAATTGAAACACACATACCCATACACACATACCCCTCACACACATACCCATACACACATACCCCTCACACACATACCCATACACACATACCCATACACACATACCCCTCACACACATACCCCTCACACACATACCCATACACACATACCCCTCACACACATACCCCTCACACACATACCCCCCCACACACATACCCCCCTCACACCCACACCCACACACATACCCCCCACACACATACCCCCTCACATACATACCCCTTACACACATACCCCCCTTCACACATACCCCCCACACACATACCCCCCTCACACACATACCCCCCTCACACACACACCACCCTCACACACATACCCCTCACACACATACCCCCCTCACATATACCCCCCTCACACATACCACCCTCACACACACACCACCCTCACACACATACCCCTCACACACATACCCCCTCACACACATACCACCCTCACACATACCACCCTCACATACATATCACCCCCACACACACACCACCCTCACACACATACCCCTCACACACATACCCCCCTCACACACATACCCCCACACACATACCCCACTCACACATAACCCCCTCACACATACCCCACACACACACATACCCCCTCACACACATACCACCCTCACACACATACCCCCCACACACAGATACGGACACATACCATTAAGACGAACAAGAGTATAATTGTGTTTTGCTGAAAGCCTGACTTTAGCAAAGGCTTGTTCCATCACCTGCACAAATATGCAACACCAAGGGGCTAGTACTGATATCACTATCAAGAAGAACATCATGAAGGAATCCAAGACACAGCACACATACACATGCATATACATACACACACACACACACACACACACACACACACACACACAGAGTTCTCATCATCTTACCATGGACTTGCCACTTCCTGGGCTCCCTACAACAAGCATTGAATTTCCAAGCCCATGGTTAACTGCTTGGATCAGGCTCTCTGCTATAGTGCTGTGTGTGTGTGTGTGTGTAGAGAAGTTGATACATCAACTCCATGGCAGTCAGTGTGTGTGTGTGTGTGTGTGTGTGTGTGTGTGTGTGTGTGTGTGTGTGTGTGGAAAGGTTGATACATCAGCTCCATGGCAGTCAGTGTGTGTGTGTGTGTGTGTGTGTGTGTGTGTGTGTAGAAAAGTTGATACATCAACTCCATTGCAGTCAGTGTGCGCGCATGTCATTCAGTCAGTCAGGTATCATAATTTACCCTGGAGTGGCCACTAGCCCAGAGAGCCACTATAAAGGCTTCCAGCAAATTCAACAAAGTAAAGCTCCGAAAGAGCTCCGTGTTGACACCTTGTACTTCGACCAGGTATGTCTATCCACAAATTTACTATGATACCCACAAGTATTTCTAGCTGGGGTTTCAAGCAGAGAAAAACTGCAGCCCAACCCGCAATATTCCTGTGCAAGGAAGCCTATCACTTGTCCCCACTGAAGAATCGAGTAAGAACAGTACCTTACTGCCTTTGCCGTGTATTCTGGAAGAATATTTCCAGCAGAAGGATGAGAGTGAATTTGATCTAAAAGCTTTCGTTGGAAAAAATGGGTCGCCATATTAAGCTGATAATTAAATTCATACTTCTCTCCCCACCACAACCCTCAACTATGCAAGAAATTTAATCAGGTTCCTGTACGGCCTGCGAAGGAAGTAGGATTGTGTCAACTGACTATCCTTGTGAATATCGTTCACTATACGCGAGGCGCTGTATTGTTAGATGGAGCTTCATTGTCAAAAGTATTGTTCCATTGTTGGTTATCGTAGAACTGTACGAGGCCATCTGGACTCGGTGACGTAGCGAGTCTGTTCCTCCATTTCTGTGTCCTACCTGGTGACATCGGTAGAGGAGCATTAGCTTTGGCTCTAGTTGACTCGGTCTACCAAGTTGTTCCCCATTGCAGTTTCTTGTTGCAGGGCTGTAGGGATCAGCAGTGAGTTTTCTTTGTTTTACACGTCTGTGCTTGAGTGAAATTGTGACCACGATTGACTTTTGTTGTTGTAGATGAGAACCGTAGCCTTGTTAGTGCTCGCAAGCGCACTTGCTGTTGCTGGTTAGTTTATTCCTACTGCTTGCATTGTCGTGCGTGTCGGTACATTTTGCGTTGTCCTTTCAGTACTTGGGCAAGGGGATAAGGCGGATGGCTCGTCTTCAATCTCCGGTCCTCCTGGTCCACCTGGTCCCCCAGGAGCTCCAGGCATTGCAGGACCACAAGGCACACCTGTTAGTCTTGTGCAACCGACATTTTCTGCCTCCATCCGTTCTTTACGCAATTGTTTGCTTCTCCTTAGGGTCCCAGAGGTGCCACAGGCAGACAAGGTCCCCCCGGGGACAGGGGTCCCCCAGGTGGTAGAGGATCCCGAGGGGCTCAAGGTCTCCCTGGTTCGGCCGGTATTGACGTAAGTTGATCTTTTCTCCCGTTTTTCGCGCGCATCTCTGATGACGTCATGTCATCACTTAGGGAAGAGATGGAGCAGATGGAAAAGTTGGTCTACAAGGCCCCCCAGGCCCCCCTGGTCCAGCTGGCATCCAGGGTCCCCCCGGTCCTGTAGGACCCAAAGGTCCTCAGGGTGAATCTGGTAGCAATGGACTTCCTGGTCTGGATGGTTCACCTGGTGATCGTGGTGCAGCAGGACCTCCAGGTCCACCCGGTCCTCGTGGATACGCTGTAAGTTAACTGAGTTATCTTCCATCATAAATACAATGTGATTGTAGTTTGTCCTTACTTTCAGGGAAGTCCAGGTCCACGTGGAGAAAGAGGAGAAGCTGGTCCACCCGGAAATGATGTGAGAATTTTGCATGAGTACACACAATTGGTATAATTGTGGGAAGGCATGCACCAGCACACTGGAAATATGTGTTGTACATGTGTAC
>CAUJGJ010000006.1:130234-142734 GCA_963170055.1 Halisarca cf. caerulea
ATGTTGTTGGTGACTGACTGTAGGGAGCTCCAGGACCCCAAGGCCCTTCTGGCACCCAAGGAGCACGAGGATTGGTGGGAGCACCAGGTCCACAAGGAAATCAAGGAAATCAAGGATCCAAGGGAGAACCCGGTCCAATTGGTCTCCAAGGCAACCCCGGAATGGCTGGTGATACTGGAGAGAAGGGAAATAATGGAACAATGGGAGATCCTGGTATCCAGGGAGTTCGGGGACCACCAGTGAGTGTGTGTGTGTGTGTGTGTGTGTGCGTGTGTGTGTGCGTGTGTGTGTGTGTGTGTGTGTGTGTGTGTGTGTGCGTGCGTGTGCGTGCGTGCGTGTGTGTGTGTGTGTGTGTGTGTGTGTGTGTGTGTGTGTGTGTGATAAAGTCGTGTATTTGTCCCTTCTCTGTAGGGTCCTCCTGGTGTACCTGGTATTCCAGGTCGTGCTGGCCCTCCTGGAGCCCCAGGTGAGCCCGGGGATCCCGGTTCTACTGGTGCAACTGGTGCCAAGGGTGAGCCTGGTGTTGGTGGACAAGGTGGTGACCAAGGAGAAATGGGAGAGAAAGGAGACAGAGTAAGTGAATACTCCTTCACTGTTCTTGCGTCTTTATGTGGCTAATGGCAGATGTGTTACTGAGGAGTGTATTGGGTGTGTATACCTGTGCATGCATGCGCATGTGTGTGTACGTGTGTGTGTACGTGTGTGTGTGTGTGTACGTGTTAGCATTTGTTGTGTTCAAGGGTCCATAACTTTTATGCTCACTGTTTGTAGGGTATTGTGGGTGCAACTGGTGCCCAAGGAACCAGAGGATCACCTGGTGTAAAGGGAGACCAAGGTCCAATGGGCCCCTCTGGTCCTCCTGGTCTGGTGGGCAGTGCTGGACAACCTGGACAACCTGGCAATATTGGAGAGCCTGGTCCTCCTGGTTTGGATGGTGAAATGGGAGAAGTTGGAGCTCCTGGTAGACCTGGAAATCCTGGACCCATTGGACAAGCTGGTCCTCCTGGAAGGAATGGTGCTAAGGGACAGAAGGGAGAGAGAGGGAGTGATGGAGCACAGGGAAATCAGGGTCCCCCTGGAAGCAATGGACAGACAGTAAGTTTGCAATCTCCCTACATCAGACCTGGTACCTCCGTACACCAGACCTGGTACCTCCGTACACCAGACCTGGTACCCCCCTGCATCAGACCTGGTACCTGGTACCTCCGTACACCAGAACTGGTACCTCCGTACACCAGACCTGGTACCTTCGTACACCAGACCTGGTACCTCTGTACACCAGACCTGGTACCTCCGTACACCAGACCTGGTACCTCCATACACCAGACCTGGTACCTCCCTACATCAGACCTGGTACCCCCCTGCATCAGACCTGGTACCTCCGTACACCAGACCTGGTACCTCCATGCACCAGACCTGGTACCTCCGTACACCAGACCTGGACCTGTGCTTCCCGTGTTTGTGTTACTTTGGAAATGAGCATGTACTGTGAAGTGTTCTCATCTGACCACACCTTCTCTCACCCATTAGGGACCGTCTGGTTTACCTGGATCACCTGGGGCCCAAGGACCACCTGGTGATGTTGGAGCAGTTGGTAAGGATGGTAACAGAGGAGCACAAGGTCTGAAGGGTGAGCAGGGTCCGCCAGGTCCAGCTGGTCCTAGTGGCCAACGCGGTACCCAAGGCAACCCTGGTAAGACTGGAGAACCTGGAAGAAATGGACGTGATGGCAACCGTGGAGAACCTGTGAGTGTGCATGTGTGTGTGTGTGTGTGTGCGCATGTGTTGTGTGTGTGCGTGTGTGTGTGTGTTGTGTGTGTGTGCATGTGTGTATGTTGTGTGTGTGTGTGTGCGTGTGTGTGTGTGTGTGCGTGTGTGTGTGTGTGTGTGTTGTGTGTGTGTGTGTGTGTGATGAGAGAGTGAACAGTCAATTAAACAGTGTTATTCCACTGTTGTGGGTAAACCACACCCCCTGACTGGTTGTTACATTTTGTGTTGTTGTGTTGTCTTCTCTTTGCAGGGTCCAGCTGGTCCGGCTGGTTCACCTGGTATCCCTGGAACACCTGGTTCACCTGGTTTGGTTGGTCCAAGTGGCCCTCCAGGTCCTTCTGGTAGACCTGGAACTCCAGGTGTTGCTGGACAGAGTGGTGGCCAAGGCGAGAAGGGTAACCAAGGTTCACCTGGTATTGCTGGTACAAGTGGCCCACAAGGTCCTATTGGAGCTGCTGGGGCCAAAGGAGACCGGGGTATCCCTGGTAGATCTGGTCAACAAGGTCCAATTGGTCCACCTGGTCCACCTGGTCCTCCTGGTCCACCTGGTAGTGTTGGAGATCGTGGAGGCAGAGTAAGTCCTCACTCCTGTCTTCTGTCATCTTATTCTCTTCACTGTGCCTTCCATCTCCTTTGATAGGGAGCCCCAGGTACAGCTGGGCCACGTGGTGACCCAGGTGCTTCTGGAGCACAAGGTCCACCTGGTCCCGAAGGTCCTAGAGGTAGAGATGGTTTTGATGGAGACAAGGGTCATCCTGGTCCTCGTGGTCCACCTGGTCCCCCTGTGAGTGACAACAGCTGACACACACACACACACACACACATACACACACACACACACACACACACACACTAGCAAAGAGGCTCTTGTCCTGCATCCATACATTACCCTCCCTTGATCTCCCATGCTTCTCTCTCCCCTCTCATAGGGACCTCACGGCTACTGCTCAGCTTGTACCACACTTGCTGATCCCAAGAAGCATTTTGAGACACGTGGACAAGGTAACCTCGCCTATGATGCCTCCAGAAGAAAGTGTGATGGCTCTCGGGAGAATCCTTGCCCAACATGCAAAGATGTTAAACTCAACAACTTAAATTTCAAGAATGGTAAGTAGTGTGTGTGTGTGTGTGTGTGCGTGCGTGCGTGCGTGTGCGTGCGTGCATGTGTGTGTGTGTACATGTCCAGATGTTCACACATGTTGCATCAGGTGTGAGTGATAGTCTGTACTGATCACTAAACCCCCCCCCCCCCCCACACACACAGGACAGTACTACATCGATCCCAACATGGGCTGTTCACTAGATGCCTTCAAGGTATGGTGCCAGTTTGAGAAGGAGGACTGGAAAACTTGTATCAATGCCACCAAGAACACCATTGTTGTTGTTAACACCATGGCCTATGTGAATTACATGGTTCCAGACGATTCTCAAATGTGGTCCCTTACTAAACTGAGCAGAGGAGTAGAGCAGACCATCAGCTATAGTTCTGAGAAGGCACATGGATTCAAGAAAATGCTTGGATGGGACGACATGACAATTCCGTATGAGAGTCAAAAGTGTGAGAAGGTGTGGCACACACACACACACACACACACACACACACACACAAAATCAATGTCATCCATTATTCTCTCTTTCTTACTTCAAGGATTGCAAGAATGAGGGAACAGACAAGTATTGTTTGAAGACAAGAATTCCATTCAAACTACCAGTGGTGGAAGTGCATACCAAGGAGCAGGGCACTGTGACATTAACAGTAGGCCAAGTCTGCTACTATTAACATGTTCTTTCTCTACTGAACTAACCTTAGCAACAATTGTGCATCTGAGAACACACACGCGCGCCTCTGTAAAAACATCCATCACACATTCAATGGTTATGTACACATTAAGTTCCTCATAATCTTTATTTCCACGTCACATGTCAGTAAAGTGTAATGAATATTAATAATAAAATTATTTGTTAACATTCTATGATGTATTGTAAGTTGTAGAGATCGTTTGTGTATGGTAGACTGTGAAGGAATCTAGAGTGAGCTAGGAACTGCAGCCCACAACAGAAAGGGAATTCCCCTGGGCCTGGGGTTGACCCTATAGTGGAGCTTTTCAAGGGGTAAAAAATTGTAATTTGGAAGCAAACGACAAAATATTTACTCACAAAAGTTAGTATTTCTGCAAGTTCTAATACCTTCTGACATGAACCACAAATAACTCAAATTGTTATCATTCCCTAAAAGGTTGCCACCAAAGTGGTATAGGAATGTACGACTCACTGCATGTGTGTGTACTGTCCTGTTCTGCTTGTCTGCATGAGCTGTGTGGACCACAGACAAGATAAACTTGGTAATGTGAAGATTTTTAAATGTAATTGATCAATAGTTAATCAGTCCGGACCAGGTCAGTTGGGAGAGGGATGTTAGAATTATACAGTGTCTATGCTAAAATATACCACTGGCTACAAAGTATGGAGGTCAGTCTACAGGTTGTACCACATTCAATTGCATCAGACACAAACTACAAACCACAGGACCAGAGGTTATGATCAGAGCCTATGGTGAGAGCCTAGGATCAGAGCCTATGGTGAGAGGTTATGATCCTATGATCAGAGCCTATGATCAGAGGTTAGAGCCTAGGATCAAAGCAGTAAACATTTGAACATTTGATGATAGTTCGCTACTTGGAATAAAACTAAATAAATCTACATAACCACACAAGAAACTGAATAAAATTACAATTCCAGTTTATCTGAGGGTTTGCTCCTAAATCCAATGACAAAACTCTTCAAATGCTCAAGTTCATTCAGTCGTGAGTCCTCGAACAGTTCAGGTCTCTCTAAAGGTGGTGTTAGGGGTTGGTCTGATCCGTGCTCAAACTCTGAGGTGTCCAAAACCATCCTACCTCCCCCGACAAACTTCTGTGCAGTCTTGTATCGAGCTATTCTCTCCCGACACCGCTCAAGGTAGGCCTCTGAGGTGGTGTTCTTGGAGAACCGCTGATGCAGCTTCTGTGCCACCTGCCACACAGCAGCCTCAGTCTCTTCGACCGTCTGCTCAGAAGGGCTGGTCTCCTTTGACTTCTTGGAGGAAGATGTGTCCTCTTCGCTGAACAAGGAAGGTGGTTGCAAGGGTCTGGGTGGTCGCTTTATTGGCTTGCTTTTCATAGCCACTCGAGGAAGGAACATGCTCTTCTTTACAGGACCTTTGACTTGTGTGTCTGTTGACAGTTGAACCTTGCTGTCAGCAGGTGACAGGTTATCACCAGCTGTAGGTCCGGTACTGGCACCTCTCTCTTCCTTGGGACCACCCCCACTACCACCTACTGAGCCACGCCCACTGTCAGTGATTGATTCATCAGCAAACATATCAAAGATATCAACAGGGGGTGGGGCTTTCCTCCCTGCAACAGACGCGGGGGGCTGCTTGTCAACATCAGATATTGCAGTTTGTTTGTCAGCAACGGGTACTGGGGTTTGTTTGTCAACAACAGGTACTGAGGTTTGTTTGTCAACAACGGGTATTAGGGTTTGTTTGCCAACAATGGGTATTGGAGTTTGTTTGTCAACAAGAGATACTGGAGCTTGTTTGTCAACAACAGGCGTAGCTTGTTTGTCAATTACCCCCTTCCTATCAATACTGAGTGTTTGGTCACTTGTGGAGTGAGAGAGATCTGAGGTTTTGTCTGGTGATTTGATTGGGTGGCTAGTATTCCTGGGCACGCCCACAGGAATGAAGGCAGGGACAAACCCTCCTGTTCTCTGCTCACTGCAATGACACAAGAAATAAAATACATAGGACATAAGTATTGTAAGCTGGATACCTCTAGGGTCTGGATATCTCTAGGGTCTGGATATCTCTAGGGTCTGGATACCTCTAGGGTTTGGATATCTCTAGGGTCTGGATATCTCTAGGGTCTGGATACCTCTAGGGTCTGGATATCTCTAGGGTCTGGATATCTCTAGGGTCTGGATATCTCTAGGGTCTGGATACCTCTAGGGTCTGGATACCTCTAGGGTCTGGATACCTCTAGGGTCTGGATATCTCTAGGGTCTGGATACCTCTAGGGTCTGGATATCTCTAGGGTCTGGATATCTCTAGGGTCTGGATATCTCTAGGGTCTGGATATCTCTAGGGTCTGGATATCTCTAGGGTCTGGATATCTCTAGGGTCTGGATATCTCACAAAATTTCATTTGTTCAGACACATACAAACACTGGTACACACGCACACATGCACGCACACATGCACACACACACGCACACGCACACACACGCACGCACGCACGCACACACGCATGCATGCACACACACACACACACACACACACACACACACACACACACGCACGCACGCACACACACACAGCACGCATGCACGCACACACGCATGCATGCACACACACACACACACACACACACACACACACACACACACACACACACACACACACACACACACACACACACACACACACACACACTGGTAAACCAATGTATGCTGACATGACAGATGAACTGACGCAAACAAACCTGGCAGCCTGGGTGGTAGTGGCAGAGATCTCAGCTTTGCTCTCCCTCTTCCTCCCAAACTTCCTTCCCTTTTCAAACTCCTTCAGATGCTTCAATCTCTGTGAAGGGCATACAATACAGGGGTTCTTGGTACACACAAGGATCTTACCATGCACACAAGCATATGCCCCCACACATACACACACAGACACACACATACACACACACATGTACATATAGACACACACACACACACGTGCACACACACATACACTGCAAACACAAAGACATATGCATACATACGTATACATATACGTACATGCAAACATTAATATGAATACATAGACAAGCATGCACGCACATGTACGCACACGAACACACACACACACACACACACACACACACACACACACACACACACATACACACACACACACACACACACACACACACACACACACACCTGCTTGTGAGCATGGCTGTATGAGTTAAGGTGGTTGTCATATTCCGAGTACTTAGTGTACTGCTTGTCACACAGTTCACAGTAGAAATCTCTCCTCATTTCTGCCACAACATCTGCTCTCTCCTTCTCCTTCAGAGCTGTCTCCTGTAAAGAGGGGAGGGAGGAAACCTAACCCACATACAAACCAGTGTAGTGTTAGAAGTAATTGTCAGCATTCAGACATTGCCCGACCATTTCGCCATTCTGTCCGACCCAAAGCATTTGTGTACTGTAGCATATGTGACATTTGTGTACTGTAGCATATGTGACATTTGTGTACTGTAGCATATGTGACATTTGTGTACTGTAGCATATGTGAATATTTTCCAGAAATGTCCAAGCAAATTTGACTTTGTCCAATCCCATATGATAGTGCTAGGACATTTGTCCAAACATCATCTATTCTACGCACATGTAGACACACTCAAGCGAAGAATTTGGATGCTGGTACCCGCAAACTAGGGGAGATGGTGTAACTATGGTAACCCAGTGGTCTGTAGGTGAAGAGGATAGGCAAATAGGCTAGAGATCAGCTGTGCGGGTCGAAGGGAAGGCAAAAGGAAAACATACATGTATATGTTAGTTCAAAGTAGGCTTACAACCACACACACATGCATGCACACACACGCACGTGCACACATGCACACACATACACACACACATACACACACACACATGTACACCCACCCACACCCACACTCACACCCACCCACACGTAAACGCAACACACACACACACACACACTCACTCACACCCAGCCACACGCATGCACACCCACCCACACACCTATACACACTCACCCACACACACACACACATACACACACACACACATACACACACACACACACACACACAGAGGGGTGTGGTCCAGACTGACCACATATTTCATAACCAGCTCTGGAGTGACCTCCTTTTCAGTCTCCAGTAGTCTTCTCTTCTCAGTTGCATCTTGGGCTAGCTTCACCTGTGGGTGGACGGGGAGGACTACTGTGTGGGTGGACGGGGAACACTACTGTGTGGGTGGACGGGGAACGTTACTGTGTGGGTGGACGGGGAACACTACTGTGTGGGTGGACGGGGAGGACTACTGTGTGGGTGGACGGGGAACACTACTGTGTGGGTGGACTGGAGGACTACTGTGTGGGTGGATGGGGAACACTACTGTGTGGGTGGATGGGGAGGACTACTGTGTGGGTGGATGGGGAACACTACTGTGTGGGGGAATGGGGAGGACTACTGTGTGGGTGGATGGGGAGGACTATTGTGTGGGGACAGTGCAAGTCTGTGGGAATACACAATCATACACACAAACACTAACATACACATGCACGCATGTCAGATAGCCTAACTTGTGTTGGTACCACACACGTACATAACTGACACACATGTAACGAGTATTCTCACTTCCATTTCCCAGAAACCCAGTCCCATTTGGTTGTCCTTTGGTCTCAAACCGACAGGATCAACTCTTCCTACAAATCGCAGTCAAACACATGTTACAGGAGCACACACCCACACCCACCCACCCACACACACATGCACACCCACCCACCCACCCACACACACACACACAAACACGCACAGTGTATACACTCGGTCCACAATATCACACTACCATAGTCCACAGTGTGTCTATAATGGTAGACACTACTGAATTGTGCAATGATGACCAAATCTCACCTTCACTTTTCAAAAGTGACGTCACATCACAATAGCAAATGGAGGGAGAAGACTACACCACTACCATCACTATCACCAGTCTCAAGAGCCAGCCCTTACCGCCATCCGCCATTTGTAAGAAGGAATAGCAGCGGCAGGGTCTGGCTCGCGAGACTACACTATCACCACTACCACCACCACTATCACCACCACCACCACCACTGTCACTATCACCACTACCACCGTCACTATCACCACCACTACCACCACTGTCACTATCATCACTACCACTGTCACTATCACCACTACAGCCGTCACTATCACCACTACCACCACTATCACTATCACCACTACCACCATCACTATCACCACTACCACCATCACTATCACCACTATAATCATCACATAGACAGGCTCAGTGCAGTCCTTACCTTGACGTTTTCTTCCCAATCCTTGTCCCATCTGCCATCCCAAGTTCTTCATCATCTTAAAGCCAACATTGTCCTATACAGAGTAAGGAAGTCTGGGGAAACATTGGATCGGATAGAACACGCAATATATATGAACACACACACACACACACACACACACACACACACACACACACACACATACAAACACACACACACACATACAAACACACACACACACATACAAACACACACACACACACACACACACACACACACAAACACACACACACACACACACACACACACACACACACACACACACACAAAGGTAGAAAAAACAAGCATACGTGTTCACACAAGCCATAAACATAATCACAAGTACCTCAGAAATGTGCTCGTCTATAGAGGAGCTCTCCACATCTGGTGCCTCAACATGTTGATCGTAACTGACGGCATCCGTCTATACGAGGGAATGTCAACATTTAATACCTGTTATGTCAATAAGGACGCTAAAAACTAACGTTCATCTGACGACCATCGTTAAATCGAGCGAATTTGCTGAACATATTCACATAAACCAACTAAATGAACCAACATGGAAAGATAAGCCCGAGCCGGATTATAAACATCACGTGATTTCACAAAATGGCGGGTGTAGATTCCAAACTTTTGCGGCCCAATTCGACTGCTAAGGTTTTTCAGTTTGTCCCGTTTCTGGTTTTGTTCATTATTTATATCACATTGAATTGCTAGCATATTCCTCTATAGAGAAAATCTTCTGGAACTCTCGAAGTGCTTTCACCAGATTGTTAGTACTTTGCCTTTTCTAGCAACCTTGTACAATTTTAATTGTTCTGTGCTCGCCTGTAGGCAAGCAAGCTCAGTTTGAGCCATCCAGACCGCCAACTAAGGAGAACGAACCCTCTCCCCATTCGAGTATATCGTTGTCTTCCTTGCAGAGAAAGCAGCTGCATAACCCAAGTGACCTGTCTTCGAGAGGAAAGACTCCTGTCTCCACTGTAACGAGCCTTAGTCGGGGACTAACGAATCTCTCCTTTGAAAGTAACAATCAGGAAGAAGATAAAGCACTCGGTGAAGAAGGCGACAGCTCTTCATCTTCTGAAGAAGAACCCCAAACAGACCAAGAAATATTGAGAGAAGCTGGAGTTGTCGACTTTAGTCTCGATGATGTCACCTGTGGTGAAGACGGGTTAGCTCCCTTGGACCTCATTACAAATGTAGGGTGTCTTTGTTGTCATGGTGTGGATGTAATCCTGTAAGGTTGTTGCGTGGATCATTCGGTCCTTTGTGTTCTTGTCAAGTCTGATGTAGCCAACCCAATCTTGCTTTATGCTCTTGTCAACCTGCACCCACTTAGTCTCGTGAAACCAGACGAAAGAACATGTCTGATTGACCGTTTTGCAAGATTATCACTCAGTCCTATTGGTACTGTAATCTTGTGTAGCCACTGCCTGAGGACCATTGGTACTGCTCTCACTGTTGTCAGTCCTGTACTCAGAGTTGTCAGTCCTGTACTCAGAGTTGTCAGTCCTGTACTCAGAGTTGTCAGTCCTGTACTCAGAGTTGCCAGTCCTGTACTCAGAGTTGCCAGTCCTGTACTCAGAGTTGTCAGTCCTGTACTCAGAGTTGCCAGTCCTGTACTCAGAGTTGCCAGTCCTGTACTCAGAGTTGCCAGTCCTGTACTCAGAGTTGCCAGTCCTGTACTCAGAGTTGCCAGTCCTGTACTCAGAGTTGCCAGTCCTGTACTCAGAGTTGCCAGTCCTGTACTCAGAGTTGTCAGTCCTGTACTCAGAGTTGTCAGTCCTGTACTCAGAGTTGCCAGTCCTGTACTCAGAGTTGTCAGTCCTGTACTCAGAGTTGTCAGTCCTGTACTCAGAGTTGCCAGTCCTGTACTCAGAGTTGTCAGTCCTGTACTCAGAGTTGTCAGTCCTGTACTCAGAGTTGTCAGTCCTGTACTCAGAGTTGCCAGTCCTGTACTCAGAGTTGCCAGTCCTGTACTCAGAGTTGTCAGTCCTGTACTCAGAGTTGTCAGTCCTGTACTCAGAGTTGTCAGTTTTACTCTTGGTGTTGGTAACGAATCATGTTCACCTCTGCTGCAAGGGGGGTCGACTAGCAAGGTCTTCTGCTTCTATTGTCTGTTCTGTTCTCAATGTCTGCAGTTCCTTAGGTGCATCATGGGAGAGCACTACATTGCTGCCAGGATACTTTGTGAGCTAAGTAAGCTTGTGTGTGTGTGTGTGTGTGTGTGTGTGTGTGTGTGTGTGTGTGTTGTGTAAATCGCACACTGTTTAGTAGAACTTCTATTACAACCGCAGTGGTGCAAAAGACTGGGTCATGTGTGGTTGCCTGTTTGTGTTAGTTATTAGAATTGAACCAGACAACAAGACGGCTAGGGACTTCTATCCAGTGATTTTGGAGAAAATTGATATAGGTGTGTGTGTGGGGGGGGGGATGTACTGAGTTTACAACTTGTGTGTGTAATTTAGTTCCTCTTACACTGCTGTCCAGAGAGAAACAAGGATTCAGAAGAGGACGACAGTGATTGCACTGAGGAGGATGATGGGGACACAGAGTCCTCCTCTTCAAGCAGTGATGAGAACGAACAAGAGTTGACGGAGAATTCGATATCAAACTCAATGGGTGGATCCATTGGACAGGCCACACCCCCTCTCCATGATTCCTCTGGAGTTTACCCTTCCCCGCCCAATTGATGATAACCCCGCCCCTTGAGTCCGCCGCACCCACCTGTACTTGTGTGTGGAGTATGCTCTTAGTACAAATGTACATATAAAGTATTATAGTAACTGAGTGTGTGTAAAGAACATGCAAATTTTGTTTTTATGGGAAAAGTTAACTGTTGCTACTCATGGAAGCAATGAATGGGAACATATGATTAGGACCATAATATCTGAATACAAGACTCACAGAAGACGCACAGTAAGTGTACAGTACACTGTACAAGTTCTGTCAGCAACACACAACACACACACACACACACACACACACACAGTACACACACACACACACGCACGCACACACACACACAGCAAACACAATACACACAGTACACACACACAGCAATCACTGCACACACACACAACACACATGTACACACTGTATCTATAGAAGCACAAAAAGCTGCTGTGAGAGTATCTTTATATTCATTACTTGCTCTTTTCAACAACAAAAGATTCCAATTCATTATATATTGCAGCCATTTTCCTGTAAAGTTCATGTGCTGATGCTACCGGTGAGGCTACTTTGACGTACTCCTCTGTTGCCTTGACAACCTCAGCAAAAGGAACTTGTGCCCCAATCACAACTGCCAAAGAGGAATGACAAGCAATAGATGGTCATTCTAAACAGGCAATGCAGACCAAAGACAACAACATACGGACACTTCTGGTTGTTTTGGTGCACCTACCAACATACATGTACAGCTCTTACCGTTCTTTGCAATGTAGGCCCCTCCAAGACATGCTGAGTTGGCAGTCTCACTCGACACAAATACAGGAGCATTGAAGACGTTGGATAGCACCTATATATATATACAATATTATATATGTATGAAATGATTTCAACACCATGGTAACCATCAGTACCTAGAAACTATCTTCATCACCATCTTAAT
>CAUJGJ010000006.1:152734-167734 GCA_963170055.1 Halisarca cf. caerulea
GAGAGGTGGAGACTGCCAAAGCACTGGAAGAACTTCGAGAGTTTTGTAAGAAAGGTGACAACTCATGGGACAAGGTTGCCAGATTGAGACATCCTAAGAGGTATGGTGTGTGTATATGTGTGTGTGTGTGTGTGTGTGTGTGTGTGTGTGTGCATGCATGCGTGTGTGTGTGTGTGCATGCATGTGTGTGTGCATGTGTTCACTTGTGTGCAGGGGTGTGACGTAGTCCTGATTTATCTGTTACGAGTATTAGGTGCAATGGTGAGAGGTCAAGGGAAATAGAGTTAATTGTTAGGACTTCTTAATGACTTGATTGCAAGTTGCTGTATAGTAAATCAAAAGTGGTTTTAGAGCTTTTACAAGCCACTTTTTTCCTTTGATCTACCCACTCACCATGACACTATTATCGGCATAAACTCTACGCTACTCAATGACACACGTTAATACTCACTGGCACACCTTAATACCCTTTGACACACACAGATTATGCATAGGATAATATGCATTAAAGTAGTGCACTTCACCACACCTTGTTCCATCTCCTCAGGTTCATGAAGTTCTTGCGCGGAGAACACCACGTCTCTTCCTCCAACATCCTTGAGTATAGCAGGTCCTACTCAAGTGCCTCTGACCTTTCCGGTCAAGAGCTGTCCTTTGTCAACAGTCTTCCGAGCTACCGATCAGCATCATCTAATATTGACTCGAGCAGTTCAGAGGATGACAGCAGCTAGCAGTGACATGAGGGATTGCTTGTCGCAGGGAAGGGTTATTGGGACCACACCTAACATGCATGTACTACACACATCCAGCATCACTGCTGTACACTGTACTACACACATCCAGCATCACTGCTGTACACTGTACTACACGCATCCAGCATCACTGCTGTACACTGTACTACACACATCCAGCATCACTGCTGTACACTGTACTACACACATCCAGCATCACTGCTGTACACTGTACTACACACATCCAGCATCACTGCTGTACACTGTGGCAGTGGACATATATGTATATACATGGCATGTGTTTGTGATATACTTTTACCAACTGTACACAGAGCGATTCATCCCTCACAGCTTGCTCTGTAAGATGCAAGTGTTTAAGTTATAGAAATACTACAATTAAGGACAACTGCTGTTGGCGAGATATTATAGCTGGTCAACAACTGTCAGTGACGAATTTATTTTTAATGCTTAGTCTTCCCAACATGGTTCACTCATAAACCTGACGTATGCGGAATTTATTTGTAGCGGGAAACATAGAACTACACAATCTAGTTCCGGTCAACAACGATGCAGCTGAAAGTGCTACGCCATTTTTGGATCACGTGTTTCTGATAAAATGGAGTCAAGAGGCGGAGGTAAACTTATTGGACTCATTGGAGACGAAGTAGGTTCACCATTGTCATCTGTTCTCTTTAAAGCGGTCGTTCATTATCTGCTTTGATCTGTTTAGGACACCTGTACAGGATTTCTTCTAGGGGGCATTGGAGAAATGAACGCCAAACAAAAACCAAATTTCCTCGTAGTGGACAAAGAAACCCCTGTATCCGACATAGAGGAGATGTTTAATACGTTAGTGAAAAGGAATGACATTGCAGTTGTCTTAATAAACCAGCACGTGAGTTTTCTTTATCATGGCGTTCAGTCGAGGATGAGATGGCTTGGCTTTTGCACAGCTGTGTATTTTGACATACCCGTTTTATTTAGTGGCTTCTGTGTGTGTGTGTGTGTGTGTGTGTACATGTGTGTGTTCTCTCACTTGTAGTTTTTTTTTCTGTTTATAGATAGCAGAAATGATACGCCATATTGTAGATCGTTATGAAATGGCTGTGCCAGCAGTGCTGGAGATCCCATCCAAAGACTATCCCTACGACCCCACAAAGGACTCCATTTTGAGAAGAGCTAAGGTAATGAAGACACTGACATTGTTAGGTTCAGTGGCTTGAGGAGTGTGTGGTAAGAGGTTTTACCATAGACACTCTGACCTACGCAACTGTAGCAAAACCCTAGGGTTAGCTAGCTAGACTAAAGGAAATCCCTGTTTTTTTTTTCTTCTGGGGTCAAATTGTGGGGGGAGGACCTTCCCATCTGTATGTACAGGGTTTCTTTCAGAACAGTGGTCAAGCGGGGGCAATAGCAAAGCATATTACTGTAATGGGTGGAGGTGTATATGAGTATGTGGAATGTTGGTAGTCTGTACTTGGGTGGGTTACAGTTACAGGTTTGAGGTATGTATGCTCCCCCTAGGGAGTTCTTTTTAGTTTTTAGGCCTCATAACATGATATCTGAGACTGTTTTAGGCCACTTGAAGCAGTTTGTGAATACAGTACAGAGATTAGGTTGTTGCAACATCGTGTGTGTGTGTGCTACAGCTAGGATAAATTTCAATGGGGGAGGGGTGAAATACCCCATGCCCCCCCCCCCCCCCCCCCTAAGAGAAACCCTGTATGTACACACGTGTCACAAGCATGCATGTATAGTCACATTATATCCTTTATAAACGGATTCATTATCAATTGATGACAGTGTTTATTCACAAAGATGAAGGCTGCATAATTTTGTTTAGGGGGGGAGGGGCAGGGCTTACCCAGGGTCCCCCCTAGATAAACCCCTGCCTGTTGCTGTTGTTTACCTTGTCTGTTTGTCGTAGTTGACGGTGCTGACATGAAATGTATCTCATTCACTTTGCAGGGAATGTTCAATGCTGATGATTTCAGATAAGTACAAACAGTTAAAATTGTACTGAACTGCAAGTAATCTATTATAATTTATACCATAAT
This sequence comes from Halisarca cf. caerulea, assembly GCA_963170055.1. Lineage (NCBI taxonomy): Eukaryota > Metazoa > Porifera > Demospongiae > Chondrillida > Halisarcidae > Halisarca > Halisarca cf. caerulea. Next base: position 155,523 of record CAUJGJ010000006.1, read on the forward strand.
ATGTTTTCACAGCATGCACTTGTATAAATAAAACTCCAGTGTTCCAGTGTCGTCAAAGATGGAGTTAGTCTTTGCTTTGTGAGCGTCTGACATAAGCAGAATAGATGTTGTCAAAGTTGGTCAGGATTGCCTTCAGAGCCTTCGTGTCAATGTTTGGTACATCAGCCTGGCCTTCGACCACGCCACCATACCCAGCCTCGACCTCTCCACCATATCCTACCTGAGCCCTACGGTTTGCTGGTGGCTGTGTGTGGGTGGGCGGGGGCTGGGAATGAGTATGGTGGGCAGTTGGCTGCTGAGAGCGAGTGATCGACTGGTGAGTGTCTGGTTGCTGGGGCCAAGTCGTAGGCGCTGACTGCCTACCCATATGAGTAGCTGTTTGCTGAGACCTCGACACTGCTTGAGGATCATGGATGGATTGTGGAGTACCAGTGTTAGCTGACTGCTGTGGATGGTGTGTTGCTTGGTCAACGTGCATCTTAGTTGGGTGTTGACTGGTGGTGGAGCTCTGTCCCCTTGTCTCCCTGTATTCCTGTTGGTAATGTGATGAATACTGGTGTGCATCTGCTCCTCCTCTGCTTGTCTTGTAGCCCTGTGCAGGTGCTGTGTGGCTCTGCCCACTTGAAGAACCATGTTCCTGCTTCTGCTGGAACCTCTCTCTCATGTACTGAGAATAGCCCTTGTCTTGTGTGGTGTTCTGTTGAGAGCTCCTGTCCTGACTGTGGTTAGCATAAGACTGTTGGTCTCTTGGTTGACCCCCGGAATGTGTTGGATAGTTGCGCGAGGAGTGTGAGGATTCACTGTACCCTTCCTGACCCATCCCCCCACTGTAGTACTGCTCGGAGTGTGCCTGAGAGGTCTGTTTTGTGCTCTGTTTTGTGCTGTGGTAATAGGACGACTCTGTTTCTGTTGGGTACAAAGGTTGAGCTCCTCGCTGGTAAGACGTCGAATGAACTGGAGCAGTATCGGAATGACTTGTAGCTGTGCGTTGATCTGGCCTAGTGGATGAGCTTGTGGCAGAAGGCAGCAGCGGAGACCTGTAATGGCTGTCAGGAGGATGGGTGTATTCACCAGTCGGTTGAGCCTGTTGGTGTGGGTACGATGAGGGATCAGAATTGTAGTACTTGCTACTGGTGGGAGTTGGCCTTGAGTCACCATGTGGGTCACCACCAGGGTGGATTGGCTGATGGTGAGGGGAATAGTCAGCTCTCTGATCATACCCTTCTGGCATAGCCATTGGCTGAGGGTATCCCGGGGGCACTTGATTGGTGGGTGGCTGATTGTAGGCTCCGCCCACTGGAGGTGGAGCTTCACCATAGTGATAGTAAGGAGTGTGGTCATCAAAAGGCCTATCATAACCCATAGGTGGAGGGTTTCTGTATGGCCCCCAGTTTTGGTAGTCATGGCTACCATCATGAGGCAGCATGTCCATGGGACCAGGTGGGGGAAAAGGCAATAATGTCTTCTTTCCAGGAGGTGACATCATTGGGGGCATCCCCTCCCCTGGGGGACCGTACCATTGATTAGGCCATGGTCCTCCTCGACCACGCCCCCTGCCACGCCCCCTTCCTGCATACTTTCCTTCAGGAGCTGTATGACGTGTGCTTGATTGAGGCTTTTTGTTAGTATCTTTCGAGTGATCTGATTTGTTCCCATGTTCTCCAGTTTTGCTGGGATCATTGGAGGCATTCTCATCCTTTGAGGCAGCGGTGGATGGATCATCGCCAGACGGTTGCTCATCATACTGCTCGTGATAAGGTCTCTTGGGAGCTCCTCCACTTTTGGGGTACGAGGCATCCAAAGCACACCCCTTAACAGTGTGAGGTGAACTGTTGACTATAGCATCCACCACTGGACCCACAGCATACAGAAGAGCATAGCCAACCCTCTTGGTTCCACCTGCTTCTAGGCCAATGAAAATCTCCTTAATTTCACCAAAGTGCGAGAAATAATCGACTAAGTCATCCTCTGTAATATCTTCATTTAATTTCCATAAATAGGCTCTTGGTTCCTATAGCAACATAAGGGAATTTCCCAAATCACACACACACACACACACACACACACACACACACACACACACACACACACACACACACACAATCTGATGATTATCAAGAGAACACACAATACAAACACTTGCATATATGAGGTTCTGTATGAGTAGGCTATCGTGGTATAGAGATATGGGGTTGTCACAACCACTAGAGTATGGGCTAGGGAGCACTCCATACAACGGCCATCAAATGCAGAACAGCTCTGCTAAGAGTCAACAGTAGACTGTACACCAAACCATGTCTGGCCAAAGCAGGTTATGTCAGATTATCAAGGTCTCACTGTATGCTGAATGTTACTTGTTGCCCACAGAGTGTCAGATTATCAAGGTTCCACTGCATACTGAATGTTACTTGTTGCCCACAGAGTGTCAGATTATCAAGGTCTCACTGTATGCTGAATGTTACTTGTTGCCCACAGAGTGTCAGATTATCAAGGTCCCACTGTACACTGAATGTATAGTGCATAGGTACATAATTATACACAATGGCAGAATATGGCTGCCAAATGGCCCGGCCTGCAAGACCAAGCCCCTCCATTCATCATGTATGACAATGCACACAACATGTTGGGTGGAACAGCTCTCATCACTCTCAGTATTCTACAACACAGTGCAAATCCCCAAAAAGGACAACTTAAAGACAATATAAACACAGTACTGTGTCCTTCGTAGTGAGCTGTCCTCTTTCAAAGGTTCAAAATGTATTCAAACCACTGATATAGAGGGAGGGAAGTTGGTACCTCAAGCTGTGCCCTCTGGAAGAGGTTGTTGTACTGTACCTGTTAGGAGAGTCACTGTTGGAGGTCCTACGCTACCGTGTGGCCCAGAAGGCTTGAGGTCTGGACCACTGTACGCCCAGCATCCACGTGGTCATGCCACCCACACATGCAGTCAGCAAAGCAAGCAGGTCTAGAACTCAAACTGAGCACCATGTTTGAACACGGCATTGTGCAAAGTGTCGTTTTAATATGTATTGCAATATGGCCCAATACCACTTGAAACAACTTATCCATTCGTTGCTCACAGACCTCAGTACAGCCCGCCCTTTGCTTCAGGAAAATTCATTCCCTCAGAGAGGGTTCTAGTTCTGGTGGAATGCATGTTCTAATATCAGATGCTGTGGAGGGTATTTTTGAGGGGTGAAATTTTTGTGGATGCTAACAATTTGGATTCTTCATAGTAAAAAATATTGTGGTCCATGCCAAAAGGATATTAAAACTTGCAGAAATACTGACTTTTGTGAGTAAATATTATGTGGCTCCCTTTCCAACCATGGAAAACACAACTTTTCACCCTCAAAAAATACCCACCATCAACCAACAGATTGCAGGTCGCAATCAAATTGTTAAAAATGTACAAATATCTTTTGCCTGCAATACATAAACAATGCACTTTGTATCTGAATAAACTTTGGACACAATTTCGCTAATACTAACTCATTAGTGAAATTCATGACAAAGTCACAAGAAAATCAGTGCACAAGCAGAGGGCGTGGTCGTGGTGCACACGAGCAGAGGGCGTAGTCGTGGTACACACAAGCAGAGGGCGTGGTCGTGGTGCACACAAGCAGAGGGCGTGGTCGTGGTGCACACAAGCAGAGGGCGGGGTCGTGGTGCACACAAGCAGAGGGCGTAGTCGTGGTGCACACAAGCAGAGGGCGTAGTCATGGTGCACACAAGCAGAGGGCGTGGTCGTGGTGCACATAAGCAGAGGGTGTGGTTGTGGTGCACAGCCAGATATGTTGGCAGCCATTTACATTTAGCACAAACTGCAATTACTGTAACTTTATACTATAGTAGACTTTAAAAATAGCAAAATTCATATCAAATGCTAATTTCACCAATGCAATTGTACATGTATGCATATTTCCTGCAGTTAATTATTCACCTCACTGAAATTATCCACCTGCCACGGTATATGGCAAAGAGTTGCTGATAAACCACACACACACAGTACACATGGAATGTGGCAGTGGAGGGTCTACACATGCGCAGCAAGTTGTAGTGAGCCTACCTCAACAGGGGAAGCCTTTAGCCAGGAGCTACTAGTCTAGCCACCTTGTAAAAGTGGTGGATTAACAAACGTGTATTGTTTCAAAGGTTAATGTCATGCTTTCATTCTTAAATACATGAGTGCACATACTTATGAGAAATACAGCAGCACTGAGTGGTGCTTTCCCAGACTATACAGGCAGGCTGCACCATGCTGCACACTGCCCTCATACTACAAGGCAGTCCTACACCCAAGACAGAGAGTGTGTGTACCTTATACGTATTTGTGTACAATACATCAGATATAGTAGTGCTGTAGTGTGTGTGTGTGTGTGTGTGTGTGTGTGTGTGTGTGTGTGTGTGTGTGTGCGTGTGTGTGTGTGCGTGTGTGTGTGCGTGTGTGTATATGTGTGTGTGTGTGTGTGTGTGTGTGCTAGGTTAGGCAAGGCCATTTATCTGTGCCAGCCCCAACCAGTGGCATGTACATGTCGGATGCCTTAATATATTATTGTGTTTCGTGTGTTTCTGCAAGTGCTATGTTACTACACACATACATGCTAGCCAATGTCATCCCCTCAAGCACGCTTGACTACACAAACACAAGTGGTAACACGTTTATATGCAAAGTGATTGAATACAACACTGGTAATGCTTTGAACCATGCATCCTAGTCCCATGGTGCAGAATATAGCATTTTCTACACAAAACGTTGCCTGCTATCCCAACACACCTCATATATATATACACACATTGCCACTGGTAGCTTATGGTTATCGTATGTTTATCTTGATAACAGCAGGCAAGGAAAGTGACCAAATATTGTGTAAAAATCAAGATAATTAAGTGCAAACTAGTGCATGCAAACCTCTGAAAAGTTCCTTTTATATGATGCCGCTGCATAAGGTCCTCTAGGTCTATTTGCATAACGTCCTCTTGTACCTTCTTGGCTTCCACGCGCGCCAAAACCAGAACCTCTTCTCGGAAATCTACCGCGACTTGATCTCCTCCAATTAGGGTCTCCTCTTCCACCTGTTGGTCCGAAATAAGGATCTTCGAATGCTCCAAATCGACTAGAATCATTGTTCCAACGTCCTCCTCTTCCCCTCGTGGCCATCGTGATAGAGTTTCAGACACGCCCCCTTTTGATTATAGGGTTGTCCATGCAATTAAAATGGCTTCCTCTTGCTCCAAACGGTACAAAAGCAACGATTACTTGGATACTGTTGACAGCAGCAAGGAAGAAAGTTTTGCAGCTCAAGTTTTGTGTATAGAAAAAGCTTTAGGTAAAGAGCTGTGTAAACTGGATTTGCCGGAAAAGGTAACTCACGTTTATAATCCCCTGGAGTATGCCGATGAACCACATTCCAATTTTGTTCAAAGGTTTGTAACTGGCACGAAGTATATTCTATTCCTCGGAATGAATCCTGGGCCTTTTGGAATGGCACAGAATGGAGTAAGTTGTGCATTTCTTTCATTTTCGTGATATCTGCTTGTGAGACTTTGTTCTCTCCATTCAGGTACCTTTCGGTGATACAAGTATGGTGAAGGAGTGGCTGAAAGTGGAGGGAATAGTCGGAAAACCTCTCAATGAACATCCTAAAAGAAAAGTCTATGGATTAGAATGTCCACGAGGAGAAGTTAGTGGAACAAGGTTTTGGTCTTTATGGAGAACTGTTTGTGGAACACCTGACCAATTCTTTGAGAATTGTTATGTCCACAACTACTGTCCTTTATGTTACATGACATCCACTGGTAAGAATGTCACACCTTCTGCTATGACAGTGCATTTTCGCAGAAGCATTGAAAAGCTTTGTGACTCCAGTCTTGTTGATATCATCCAACTCCTCAACGTAAACGTTGTTGTTGGAGTTGGGAAGTATGCCGAAGAGTGTATGAGGAGAGCTGTTTCTGGGACTGGTCTTCAAGAGACCTTGAAAATATGCTCGATGCCTCATCCTAGCCCTGCTAACCCGAATACAAGGAACAACTGGGAAGGACAGGCAATCGAGGAGCTTAAAAAACATGAAATTTTGTCATTGATAGAAAATAAGCAGGTGACATGGGAGTGATGATTTAGTTTATTTATTTATAATTGTACTATTTTAATAAATAATTATATAATATCAATGTGTTCTTCCTGCCAATGTTATTGAACAGAAGTTAACTTGCCAGTTGTTTGTCCTGTGAACAGTAGGAAAGCACAGGATAATCCACTCAATGCTGCAAGTCTTGGGAAATGCATAGTCTGGCATGGTCAGACCATACCAGCCCAGTAAATGGACGTCCCTAGAAGCCCAGCACACCATCACACAATACTAGGTACAGCTGTTGTGTGGGGATACTGCATGGAGTAACCCAGGGCTAGAAATAGCAGTCTACCATCGGCCATTTTCTGAACACAGCACATTATGATTGACTAAAAGTGGGAAGGGTCAGCCATTTGGAGACTAAAGTGCTGTTGTGCACAAATTGCCAAAACCGAGAGCTTAGCCTCAGCTATTGTAGACATTGACAATTATCATTTCTGCTGTGATTAGGGAATTGTACACTAAGGTCATGTGGTGTACATGTAATGTGTGCACATAATACTAGAGGAAATGGCAACCAAATGTTCAAAATTGCTTTCTGATTACCAAGTACAGTAGTACTCCACTTTCTGACTGGTAAACACTCACTTAAGTCTAACCCCAACTTGATATTAGATAAATATAATATGATGGTCTACGAATTCAAATAGCCATCCCAGTGTCTGTGTTTTCAGCAGCATAACAAACACAGGTCCCTACCCACTGAACTTGACCTATTTAGTTGGAGCATCCCAAGCATGTAATTTAAACGGGGTGGTCCTTCATTGATAAGGACACCATCCAAAGCAGTTACTACAGAGCACCCCGTTTGAAATGACTCCCTCGGGAGCATTGCAATGTGATGTGTTTCCTTGTCTTCCACTTAGTCCTACAAAATCCTGATTTATTCAACCACACAGTCATCTTACTTCACTGTAGGACATACCAGAATAGGGAGTGTCTGTAAAAATGACTTGTAGTCTTCCAGCAGAGCCAAAACAATGAGTTCCTCAATCTCATCCACTTGAGGATTTTCTGACAGCCTTAAACACCTTTCTTTGTCTTTGTTTATCAACCTTACCTCCTCGTGCCTGTTAGCAAGGAGGTTACCAATAACTAAGTGTTGATGGTAAGTTGACAGAGAATGCAGAGCCTTTTTGTGAAGAATCTCAGGATCAGTTTCAAGTTTGAACGTGACAAAGAAAGCCTCTGGCGCCCATTCTTCAATAAGAGGTTTCAAAAGTTTGGGGACATTACTGAGATGCAGAGATAAAGTACTTGATGATTGTATCTTGTGTTTAGGCTGAAGAACAAACAAAGAAAAAAAAAGTGAAAAATGCCGAAGAACAAACGAAGAAAAAAAAGTGAAAAATGCCGAAACCCGGGATCGAACCAGGGACCTTTAGATCTTCAGTCTAACGCTCTCCCGACTGAGCTATTTCGGCACTCTCCATTACAATAACGAATATAATTATTTATAAATGAACTTACTAACCATTTCCTTCTGTGGAACATAAAAATCAGAAACGGCTGCAGCAAGGTAAAACAAGACTTTCGATTTGAATGCACTTAAAACTTCAGCAAAATCACGTAAGTAGTGCAAGTAGTCACTGATTGAAATATAAGGTATTTTCAAGAGTTGCCTCTTCAAATTCACATTTTTGTAAGCAGTCAATTTAGCTGCAAAATCCGCACTAAGATGAGTGGGCGGCTCCACTGAAAGAGAGAGAAAAAATGATGCATTTGAAGTGCTTAACTTGTTTGTGCACAAGAAAAGTACAATAGAACACATAATATGCATTGACAGCCCTTATGACGTTGGCCTCGATCCAGCACAATGTATATGCATCGCACACACAAAACGTAAACACCACACACACACACACACACACACACACACACACGCACACACACACACGCACACACACACACACACACACACATACATACACACACACACACACACGCACACACACACACACACACACACACACACACACATACACACACACACATACATACACGTTAACTGATCATCTTTGACACTCAACCAGCTGAGTATATCCTCCACGCTGAAGTCCCTCAAATAAGGCTCCATTGATCCCTTGCGATGAAGAAAGATGACAGAGTAGCCTCGAGAAAGAAAGTACTCTGTAGAAGCTGCACCTCTCAGCCCTCTACTGAAGTTGTCGATGTAGCGCACAGTGTTGGCTTCCAACGGTACACTGGTGCCTCCGGACTAGGAGACAGAGAAGAGAGGAGCATATCCACCCATCCAGGCTCTCACTTTACACAAGCATTCAGCTGGTGACAAACAACTGGATTCGGTCTTCTGTCACCATCTATTGCATATGGTATGGTACCGTGCACGTGCCTAGGCAATCTCAAATATATGCAAGATAGTCTGAGCACAGACACGAGAACGCAGCATTCCATTATATCTATATCTATGGTCTAAGAGTCCCATCTATGTTTGCACTACGTCCAGGACGGACACTGTACAAACGACATCCAAATACAGTTTGTAAGAGACAATTACTTTCAAACGCACCAGACACAGAATTAAACCGAAAAGTGAGTGATCCTTTTCAAAACAACGGCTAATTCATAGTCCAATTCTTTGCACAAACCTACCGTCACAAGCACGACACAGCGGCCTTCTCCTAGGTTTCTTTCTGAAAACTCGCGAACGAGTGTCTTGCGCTGGATGAGGTCGCTGGGAGCATTCTCTTCTTGAAAGAAACTGTCCCAATTCCGCTCGGCGGGACAAGAAGCCATTTTCTGTAAATATTTTTTGACAAGCCTATAGACTACTGCTCTGTGTAGATGTTCGGGTAGCCAATAAATAAATTGCAACACAAAAATGAGAAATGCATACTACATGCAATACAAACTATCATGACACCACAAGGTTTGTGGTGAAATTGCCCGCTTAAGTTAAATTATGTCACAAACAGTAAACCAAAGACTGAAGTGCAGAACAATGTACACAATAGCAGAGAAAAGAGTCAAGATATTTACAGCTCTCTACACCTACATCAGCTGCTGGCCCATCACCTGGCAGCTGCAGCATTGATCTCTTTGTTTCGTGTAGAATCCTTGCACTGAGGAGGATACATCATGCTGACAGTGTGACACCACCCCTCTTCGTGGGTGACCAGGTTACCAAATGGAAGATGAGTCTTGTCAATCTCAGCCACCCCATCGTTGGGAGTGGACAAGACAACGGAGACCAAAGGAATGCAGAAGGAGCTGAGTAGACCTCCAGTCTTATACTGATTGGGGAGGGAAGAATAGGTATAGTGTGTGTGTGTATGTGCGCGTGTGTGTGTGCGCGCGCATACATGTATGCGTGCGTGCGTGTGTGTTTCTTTCTCCTTCCCACCCACACCTATCACACTCCCTCCCTTCACTTTCAACCACCCCACACTCCCTCCCTTCAACCTCAACCACCCCACACTCCCTCCCTTCAACCTCAACCACCCCACACTCCCTCCCTTCACCCTCAACCACCCTGAACTCCCTCCTCTCACCCTCGACCACCCCATGCTCCCTCCCTTCAACCTCAACCACCCCACACTCCCTCCCTTCATCCTCAACCACCCTGCACTCCCTCCTTTCACCCTCGACCACCCCATGCTCCCTTCATCCTCAACCACCCCACACTCCCTTCATCCTCAACCACCCCACACTCCCTTCATCCTCAATCACCCTGCACTCCCTCCCTTCACCCACCTGAGTTGTGTACATGAACACATCCTTCTGTTTCTCCTCCGGAATCAGGGCAATCCACTTGTCAGCAACTTGGTAGGTGAGGTCGTCATTGGGACCACAACCAACACCAATCAGATCTCCAATAATAGCTATCAGACCAGCAAGAGGACTGCCAAAGTAAGGGGTACCCATACTCTGTAGCTTGTGTCCACTGGTCTACACATGAGAGGGGGAGAATGGATTGGGTGAAGTGAAAGTGGTGTAAAGGTGCCCTTGCCTCACATACACACACGCACACACACACACATGCATGCACGCATACATGCGCACACGCACACACACATACACTCACAGTCGTTGCATCCAGGCCACTCTGTAGGTAAGTATAGAGATGTAATGAGGCTATACCTCCGTGGGAATGAGAAGCAATACTAAACTTGGTCGCTCCTTGATCGAGGGCAGTGTTCAAGATAATCTCGGCAAATTCTTGGTTTGTTCTTGACTGCTCAAAGTCTTTCACTGCAATGTAGTCTGTAAAGTCGTCCTCAGTGTAAGGGACATCCGAAGAGCAGTAGCCGTGAACAAGCAGTATCTTCCCCGGAGTGCTGCTGTTGGAGTGGTAGTAACGATAGTAGTTGAAACCATTTCTCATTTCATAAGTGATCTCCTTCACCGGCAAATTTGGTTGGTAGTGGAGCAAATCCATGTGTGCGGTTGTCACAGTAACAACTGCTCCACGAAACATAGGGATGAAGCTGTCTGTCTCCTCAAACGTGAGGTTCCTTAGTTGGAGAGGTGGCTTAGCTCCTGCCATGTCCAACCACTTGGTGTTCAGTTCAAACCTCATGTAGTATCCAGCAGTAGTGGTTGAGTCCTTGGCAACTTCAACAAGACCACTCACCCAGGCAACAGGAACCAATGTGGTACTGGAGCCATTAGAGGGGGTTCCCCATACTTCAGCGTAACCACGGTAAAGAGGCTTGGAATTGGGGTCCCAATCTACACCAATGTCAATGGTTACAATGTTGTCATTGGTAATGGGGTGTGTATACAGGGAGGACCACGCCTTCTTTGTCAGTGAGAGGGTGTGGTCGGCAACTCTGAAGAGATACCACAAGGACCTCCGGAAAGCAAAATTATGACTGTCTTTTCCTGTCACATCAACAAGCACATTGTAGGTGCCAGGAGAAGTAGGCATGAAGTTTCCTTCAAAGATTCCATCATGTGGGGCACCATTTGTATCATCCAGCATCTTCTCCTTAAAAGACTTCCCATTCGGTTCAACCACCGTCATCTCTGCACTGTCCACCGCCTTCATGACAGGCAAGGGCCGACCCAAACCATCAGTGAAACCACCTTTTGTTGCAACCATTGCTTCAATGGTGAGGGTGTGTCCGACTAGAGGAGTGGGCGTGGTCAGGGACACCCAAATGTCCAGAGAAGATGATTCGAAGGTCACCATAAGGAACACCTTTGTCGAGAGGAATTCCGGAGAAGCGGTCTGGTTAGCAAATAGCGACCAGCTAACACGCGCCTTCCACTCACCAGCAACGGGAGCGGTGAATATATAGGACACTGCAGGCGACAGGTCGCCTGTGTTCATCCCGACTGCATCCGCAACGGTGGAAGATGGCTTAGCGGACTTTCCAGACGGACTTGTGAAAGTCACTTTCAAGTGTTTCTCCTTTCCTTTCTCGGAAATCATGCCTACGACGATGAGGCTGGCGGTGTCCACAGTGAAGGACACGTCCTTATGCAGCTTGAAAGGGTTGAGCTCGATCAATGGAAAGAGCTGCGCGCGACTCGACGAAGCAGCATCGAATGGGTTGGTTTGCTTAAAGTTTGCAAACTCTGTAGGTGGACCGGCCAATTTCTTGTACATTACACCATCCCTGGCGGCAAGCCCGCCCGCAAGGAGGGAGAAGCAGAAGAGAAGAACCTGCTTGGTCATCTCGAACGTACGGGGATTCAGTCACGAGACCAAGTCACATGATCAGCAACCGTTGAGAAAATGGCTGACAAAAAGGTCACTGCTAAGGGTTCGCAATCCAGCTCTCCTGTATCAGGAGGGAAGATCGAAGTTCAGCGAGCCTTTCCTCCCCTCAGTAGGTTAGTAGAATGTGTAAATCCCTGCATCTGCGTTCTGTTTACTAATTGGCGCTTTACAGAACTGCTATCTCGTAACCGCGAGATCTACTTTGCTGCGTTCTTTAGTGAGGGAGTTTGCGTTGGGCTGTGCAAGCGGTGGAACGAGCACATGTGTAAACTTGCTCTTCCCTTTTGGGTATTATTTACAATGGGTTGTACTTTCTGTAGTGGAAGGGACGTGTGTGGTCAGTTGTAGGTGGTCGACCTGCTGCCTTCTCAGAGCTTCAAAATTGGGAT
>CAUJGJ010000006.1:180234-190234 GCA_963170055.1 Halisarca cf. caerulea
AAGCAAATGTTTTTCTTAGGGACCATACCCACAGACCTCTAGCAGTAATACACACCTCTGCAATACCACATACAGCATTGCTACCTATACCCCCCCCAGTCTCCGTACACTTACCCTCCCATATTGTGTTGCCCCCCCTAAGACTTTGGGAAGCTCGATTTGCCCCCCCCCCCCCCCCCCCCCCGAGCCCCAAATCCTGTATGCAGCCCTGGCTTGTGTGTGCATGTGTGTGTGCGTGTGCGTGTGTGTGTGTGCTTGTGTGTTTGTGTATGTACGTCTCTGTGTGTGTGTGTGTATGTGTGTGTGTGTGTGTGTGTGTGTGTGTGTGTGCGTGTGCTGCATGTCCACAAATCGTCATGTATTATAGTTATCAGGAATGTTTACCCATGACTTTTCTTGTGTGGTGTGTGCAGGGACTTGAAGAGAGACATTGCAAAGAAGCTGAGCAAGCTAGAGCGACGAACTCAAAGGGCTATTGTCGAAATTACCAGAGAGAGAATACTTGAAGAACAGAAGTCGGAAAACCCATCATCCTTATCCACTGACTTAGCTGCTGTGGTCAGTGCAGCAGTAGACAATAGAGAGGATTACGACTCAGACTAGTATTGTGTGTGCATGTACTCAGAATGTCATTTTCACTCCCTGTCATTGTTTGTGTGTCCTGTGCTGCGTGTACATTTCTCAGCACTAGTTGACAAGATTAATTTGTGTGTACAGTCTCACACAGAATCATACGTGATTGCGATCATACAGAGTGGATGTGTCCTGTTAAGCAAGATGGCTGCCCCTTGTTGGTTTATGTACTTTAATCGATCGACATTTGTCTACCACAACTTGCACCAGCCACACGCAAAGAGTTGTCATGATAACATCATATGAAGTGAACAATTACACCAGCAGCACACATGCCTTGCAGCACACATGCCTTGCAGCACACATGCCTTGTAGCACTTGACTTTAAATATGCCCAATGTACATATATATTAACATTTGAATTGATTGTCCATAAAAAAAACTACTTGAAAGAAGCGGGCTTTGTGCCAGTGGATGGTGCCAGTATGGGGGGGGGGGGGACTGGAGAAGTCTCCCCCCCACCCACCTGAAGGAGCGACATCAGTTTCCAGAAGAGCAGAAACAGGTAAAGAGCCAACTAGCAGATGTGGTTGAGGGTAGGATGGACTGGCACTTGTCACACTTTCCCATGACGCGCTTGTAGTCCTCCACTTGTAGTGTGGTGTGGTGGAAACCGTACTTCTGATGAAGCATCTTAGATGCCTCAGACAAAACATCTTGAAAGTTGGCCTCTTCAGCATCTGCAAAGACAACAGTAGAGGGGGGATGATGGGAGTGGAAGTGATGGAGATGGTGGGAGGGGGGCTACTGGTGAGAATGCTGTGATATTTCTGACAATGTTAAAGTTCAACTGGACACACACGACATGAAGAGGGTACACTCTGTGAAGCACATGTCAACTGACCCATTGCAAGATGGGCTGCCAGAGCAGGCTTGTCAATCGTCAGTGACCACATGTGGAGACTGTGAGCCAACTTCACTCCTTTGATGTTCTGGAGGTCTTGGAGGACCTGCTGGTAGTTGAGCCCCCGTGGAGTGCCTGGAGTAGAAGAAAAAGGGAACATGGATCAAGAAGAACTGTTAGACAAACATGGAAAGGTTAGTTACAACAAAATACAAGTACATACATACACACCTTCCATTATCACCCTCAGAGCATCCCTCATCACAGTGAGAGTGGAGATGATGACAAGAATTGAGAACAGAAATGTGCAGATTGGATCTGCCAGTTTCCACTCCGGCTGCAAGACAGCAAGAGCATACTTACATTCGGCATAAGTACACACAGTACACATACACACACCCTATCCCCTGCACAACCTCACCCTCACCTTCCCCACACACCATCTCACCCTCCCTCCAAGCACCATCTCACCCTTACCCTCCCTCCAAGCACCATCTCACCCTCACCACACACCATCTCACCCTCACCCTCCCTCCAAGCACCATCTCACCTTGAATCTGATGATAAAGGCTGCAATGACAACACCTATGCTCTGAATTAGGTCGCCAATCACATGAACAAAAGCAGCTTGGACGTTTATATTCTTTGAAGACTTCTTGTGTGAGTGTCCTTCTCCTGATTCAGGATCACCCCTCTCCCTCTTCTTCCTTCGGAGGAACCCGGGAATGGGGATGGAAAGGCCATGGGAGTGTCCGTGTCCATCTCCGTCCTTCTTGCCATGTCCATGGGAGTGTCCATGGGAGTGTCCATGACCATGGCCGTGTTGATGCAGAACAAACACCATGCTAAAGGGAGAGAGGGAAGGAAGGGGACAGGCTCAGATAACACACACCCATGTTCACCTACAACTGCTGCACAGGTGTGTGTGTGTGTGTGTGTGTGTGTGTGTGTGTGTGTGTGTGTGTGTGTGTGTGTGTGTGTGTGTGTGTGTGTGTGTGTGTGTGTGTGTGTGTGTGTGTGTGTGTGTGTTGTAAACACAGATGAGAAGGGGACAGGCTCAGATAACACACACCCATGTTCACCTACAACTGCTGCACAGGTGTGTGTGTGTGTGTGTGTGTGTGTGTGTGTGTGTGTGTGTGTGTGTGTGTGTGTGTGTGTGTGTGTGTGTGTGTGTGTGTGTGTATGTGTGTGTGTGTGTGTGTGTTGTAAACACAGATGAGACAGTCTTTACATATGTATGCACAGTTGAACTTGGGTTGTGGGTAGCTTGGATATACAGTGCAGTTCTGGATAGTTTGTACTCAGGAAACTCACAATGTGTTGACGTAGACACCAATGGCAGCTGTGATGAGCATGATGTCAGCATTAATCTCGTAGTCCTGGTGGATGACTCGGAGGACAGCCTCGTAGACCAGCACCCCAGTGAGGATCCAGATAACCACCACAGACACCAGTGCACCCAGGACCTCTGCACCGGAGGAGAAAATGAGCCACTTGTTTACCAATAATGATGTCATAGTTGTGAGTTGGTTCATGGGTGTTATTGTACACAGCCCCCCCCTCACTCACCACTACTCATCCCCACTCACCACTACTCATCCCCACTCACCACTACTCAGTCCCCCTCATCTCCACCCAGTCACCTCCACTCAGCCCATCCCCGCCCACTCACCACTACACACCCCGCCCACTCACCCATCCTATGCCAGCCAAAGGACATGAGTTTGGTAGGAGGTCTGTTGGCCATCCAGATGGCGAAGAGACTGATGAGAAAACTTGCAAAGTCAGACAACATGTGAGCAGCATCCGTCATGATGGCCAAACTGTTGGACAATGCACCACCTTATGTGGGAGAGACAAGCATACACTTAAACATAGCACATATAGTACACATGTATGCACACACACACACACACACACACACACACACACACACACCAGGTTTTCATTTAGAAAACAGGGCAGGGGGGGATAGTACTTATGAAACAAGCGATTCGAGTTTAAAAAACTCGTGGGCCGCCTATACGGCCCTGGAAACTCGAATCGCTTGGAAATCGTCGTTATTGACTAAAATAATACTTCGAAGAACTCTTCTGGTCGAAAAGACTCTTCGCTGATAAAAGCAGGAGCAGACGAATGAATTTCACCGAAATATAGCCAAAAGAATACATACCGACTTCGCGTCCGCCATGTTGTTGACATATATATATATATATATATATATATATATATATATATATATATATATATATATATATATATTGACATCGTTACGGACGTTCCGGACACTTCCGGTGAAAGTAAAAACAATATAGGGCCGCCTTCAATAGCACACATTCTAGGGGGTCTGGGGCATGCTCCCCCATAACATTTTTGAATTTTATAACCTTCTGAGATCGCTTCTGGTGCATTTTCACACTCATTTGTGGTTCTCAAATGACATGATGAGATGACCAGATTTCTGGTGCTGATCTGACACTCAACACCTATCAGGGTTCCATCCCCGATAATTTTTTTTTTTGGGGGGGGGGGAGCTTCAGTATTGCAGTTCATGTCTGCTGATGCAAGACATCACCGTAGTTTGTATGTGCACGATATCCTATATAACACATGCAGTGCAGTGTTGTAAGGAGGTGCAGATGTGTATGTGGGATTGTAGGGGTATTTATATAACTGGGAGAGGGGGGGGGTCTGGGAGTATGCTCCCCCAGGGAAATTTTTAGAAGTTTTTAGGTTATACAAGGTGGTATCTGAGCCCATTTTGGACCATTCAAGTAGGACCTTCTCTATAGTAATTTACACTTCAGTTGGAATCACTACAGCTGGAGAGTTTGGGGTGATAGCTTCCCCCCCCCCCCGTTCCCCCCACTGGATAGAACCCTACTCATAGACCAATAGTTCTGATAGGCTACTTTGGAGGATTGCACACCTTTAACACCTACACCTATTAGATCAGACACTGACTAAGATTGTTGGTACAAAAGCTGCTAATTACTCTTTGACCTTGAAGAGATTGTAGACATGTGGAACAGAAAAGGTAGAAGAATTACTATTTAGGTTCCAAAACACTACATTCTCCTTGTATGTTCCTTATTTGTGTTGAGTTCAGTTCTGCATTCTATTTTACCTCTTTAAATAAAAATAAGGCTAACCTAATTTCCAAGGGGGTGGGGGTGGGGGGGGGTGGGGGGGGGGGGCAAATGCTCCCCCCTAAATGAAACCCTGCACACACACACACACACACACACACACACACACACACACACACACACACACACACACACAATCTGAAACCAGGGTTCTACATTTAGATGACACCTAGACATTTGCCCACCCCTCCCCCATCCTCAAAGTTTAATCCTAGCATAGATCGTGGTACAGCCACATTTAATGTAACCCCAACCCCACCATCCTACCCTATTGCATCCCCCTACCCCACCATCCTACCCTATTGCATCCCCCCATTCCACTATCCTACCCCCTTGCATCCCCCATTCCACCATCCTACCCCCTTGCACCCCCCACCCCACCATCCTACCCTATTGCATCCCCCCATTCCACTATCCTACCCCCTTGCATCCCCCCATCCTACCCCCTTGCACCCCCCCACCCCACCATCCTACCCTATTGCATCCCCCCATTCCACTATCCTACCCCCTTGCACCCCCCACCCCACCATCCTACCCTATTGCATCCCCCCATTCCACCATCCTACCCCCTTGCATCCCCCCATTCCACCATCCTACCCCCTTGCACCCCCCACCTCACCATCCCACCCTATTGCATCCCCCCATTCCACCATCCTACCCCCTTGCACCCCCCACCCCACCATCCCACCCTATTGCATCCCCCCATTCCACCATCCTATCCCCTTGCATCCCCCCATTCCACCATCCTACCCCCTTGCACCCCCCACCCTATTGCATCCCCCCATTCCACCATCCTACCCCCTTGCATCCCCCCATTCCACCATCCTACCCCCTTGCACCCCCCACCCCACAATCCTACCCTATTGCATCCCCCCATTCCACTATCCTACCCCCTTGCATCCCCCCATTCCACCATCCTACCCCCTTGCACCCCCCACCCCACCATCCCACCCTATTGTATCCCCCCATTCCACCATCCTATCCCCTTGCATCCCCCCATTCCACCATCCTATCCCCTTGCATCCCCCCATTCCACCATCCTATCCCCTTGCATCCCCCCACCCCACCATCCTACCCCCTTGCATCCTAATATTGTTTCCCTTTTTAATGTTTTTCCAAATGAAACCCTGGAAAGGACACTTGGCTACCCCATACCACTCCTAGCACTCTCTCCATCACCACACACACATCCTCGCCACCACTCCTAGCACTCTCCCCATCACCACACACACATCCTCCCCGCCACCCCTAGCACCCTCTTCATCACCACACACACATCCTCCCCTCCACTCTCAGCACCCTCCCCATCACCACACACGCATCCTCCCCACCACCCCTAGCACCCCCACATCCTCCCTACCACCCCCCATCACCACACACACACACACATTTCCCCACCACGTATATACACATACCCCCCCCCCCCACACTGCCTGTACTTCGACATTTCACAACAGAAACACATACTGACCTATAATTTCTCCAATCATGAATAAAAGGACACAAATGGTAGCAATTATTAGCTTGTTTCTGGCCTTGTTGTCCTTCTTTTTGACTTGTGTGTGACATTCACATCTCTGGTCAGGCAAAGGAGTGCCTGAATCTCTACGAATCCTACTCAGAAATGTTCTGCCCTTGGGTTTAAGGCTGCCATAGTGGGAATTCGTATCCTGGGGCAACAGCGGAGCAGAATCGTTAGTGTCAGGACTCGTGGAACGTAAAGACAGAGGTTGGCAGCAATCATTCTGTGTGGTAGAGTACGATTCTCTCACATCTCCAAACTCATCGTCGAACGCTACGTCTCCGTTAACTGGACTCAGTAAGCCAACAGACGCTTCGTCTGTGACATTAGATCTGGGCGAGGACATTGCCAAAGGATGGGAGGTCTGTACGTCTTTCCTCTTCAAACGAAGAGAGAGATGTGTGTAGTGCAGGGAAAATGTGGTGCCTCGTGCAAGTGCACACGGTACACTGTGAGTAGTGCAGCCATTGTTTGTTGGCGGGCAAGTCCATAAAATGGCGCGCCAAGCAGCCATCGTGTTCCTGCATGCATGAGAGAACGTAAAGCGCTATTCATGCATGTAGGACTGCATTCAGGGGGAGAGGGGCATTCGCCCCCCCCCCTTGCAGATCTGCTGCCTCCTTAAAATGTTACTCTCGGAACCAGACTTAACTTTTCTTCTGATGTCACTTCCTGCCGCCATGTGACGTCAGAAGAGAAATTGGGTCTGGTTTCGAGACTATAAACTTGTATCTCAGCATATGCACTAAAGACAGGATTTATTGGGAAATGGATGAAAAACAAGCTTTTATGCTATAATTTTGAAATTTTTTCCCAACACCACTCTCACCAATCCCTTCACCCATTTGAATTGTACCATAGCCACTCTGTACTATGTAACCCCTGTCTCTGTACACCTATACACTCCCGTATCACGTTGTCCCCCCTAAGATTTTAGAAAACTCAATCCCCCCCCCCCCCCCCCTCTAGCCCTGAATCCTGTATGCAGCCCTGTGCATGCATGTTTCACTCGATGAGTCAAAGAGGACTAACAATGTGATACTTCTGGATAAGGGGCTGGGTAGGAGGAGAAAGGGGCTAGGTAGGAGGAGAAATGGGCTGGGTAGGAGGAGAAAGGGGCTGGGTAGGAGGAGAAAGGGGCTGGGTAGGAGGAGAAAGGGGCTGGGTAGGAGGAGAAAGGGGCTGGGTAGGAGGAGAAAGGGGCTGGGTAGGAGGAGAAAGGGGCTGGGTAGGAGGCGAATAGGAAAAGGGGCTGTCAATGTGAGACTAATACACCTATATATTATGAGAAAAATCTCAATGAGCATGCTGCTCCTAGCATGCTCCACGTACTCTGCAGTATGCGCTGCTCCCAGCATGCTCCACCTACTCTGCAGTATGCGCTGCTCCCAGCATGCTCCACCTACTCTGCAGTATGCACTGCTCCCAGCATGCTCAGTGTGTACTATATAATTGCAGACAGAGTTATGATAATTGAATGATCATGATGTTATAATGATTGCAAGAAAATGGAAGAAAATACCATGAAATTAGTATCAATACTCAGCATAGTTCATGAAACACTAAAATATATCAATTAGCACAAAATAATGAAGAAATTGTCATATCAAATTAATCTCTCCCATAATGTTCACTGTGCGGTTGCTGTAGCGCTTGGATATCTCTTTGCCAACCTGTACATGTGATAAAACAAGACGACAGTAGAAGTTGGCACCCTACCAAGACATTAGTCTTATGAACCAGACTCCTACCTGCCCTCCATTTTATAAATATGGGTGGGCATTTATAAAATGGCGAGCGGGTAGGCATCTGGTTCATGTGACTACCAAGACACTCTGTACGACCTCCCTCACCATTGACTGGAGTTCTTTTGTTTCTCTTGTGACCTGTTCCAGTATAGGGCGACTCCTTGCTTGTAAGTTGAAGGCTTCTTGTCGTCTTTGAGCACACAATGTCACCATAGATTCTGCCTTGCTGGACTGGCGAAGGTGGAACTGGAGGGACTCCACCACTCGATCTATGTATCTACAGGAAGTGCAAAACACAGGAAGTGCAAACCAACAGGAAGTCTAATTAAATAGGAAATGTAGGTAAACAGGAAGTCAGTGGCAGGAACACCAGTCACATACAGTGGGGTTCCTCAATAACAGCTTACGTTGGTGATGTCCTTATGAGGAAAAGCTTTGTCATCTTGTGTGAGGTGAGGGAGTTAACAATGCTATCAACTTTCTCCTTGAAAGACAGCAGTTTCTCCCTTGTCTCCTCTTTGACTAGATCCGGGAGGTCCAATGAGTCCAGCTGGAGGGGAGGGAGTGGAAGGGAGGGGAGGAGGAGAGGGAGAGGAGAGAAGGGGGGAGGAGAGGGAGGAGGAGAGAGAGGAGGAGAGGGAGGAGAAGGAGGAGGAGAGGGAGAGGAGAGAAGGGGGAGGACAGGGAGGAGGAGAGGGAGGAGAAGGAGGAGGAGAGGGAGGAGGATAGAAGGGGAGGAGGACAGGGAGGAGGAGAGAAGGGGGAGGAGGACAGAGAGGAGAGAAGGGGGAGGAGGAGAGAGAGGAGGAGAGGAAGGAGGAGAGGGAGGAGGAGAGAAGGGGGAGGAGGAGAGGGAGGAGGAGAGAAAGGGGGGAGGAGAGGGAGGATAAGGATAAGACATAGTCAAGCATTATTAATTCTTTCCTTCACATATTTCCTTAGGCCAACATAACACCTAAATAGTGGGCTTTAATTGAAAAACACAGCTTCACGTCCAACTGTGGATTGGAGTAATGAAGAAACTATCATACCCAAGATACGTAGCTAGTCCTGAATTCGCAAAAGAGTATTGTCACACACACACACACACACACACACACACACACACACACACACACACACACACACACACACCACACACAACACACACACACACAACATGCATACGCACATGCATGCATGCACATGCACACACACACACACACACACACACACCGAGTGTATCATAATCACTGGTTCGTGAGAATCTTCTTTCTTCTCCAAGATTCTCTGGGCAAGAAAGGCTTGCAGTTCACTCAGGTCGTCAAGGAAGCGGTTTCTGATGTCAATGCTCTCCAGTACAGTTGTGAGGGACAATGGAGGAGAGGTTCCGCTTTCAACTTCAATTCCAGTATCTTCCAATTGTGTTTGGGAATCCTCCCCATCATTCTCCACAGTGATTCCACTACCTGTGTCTTCAATTGTGATGTCAAAGTCTCCCCCAAAGACCATGATATCATCCTCATAGCCTTTTCGTTCAGAAGTCAAGTCTTCATCTCCCCAGTCAATCTGAGAGGAGTGGAGAGGAGGGGAGGGAAGTGGGACGGAGAGACCAAGGGGAGAGAGAGGGAGAAACCAAGGAGGAGGAAAGGGAGAGAAGTGAACATTCAAAAAGAGAAGACAAAGAGAAGCAAAAACAATAGATAAAAGCAGAAATAAAGATGGTTAAACCCACAAAGTTCCAATGAAAACAACAATACCAACATCAGCAACAGTCAATGTGTACTCTGCACATATAAACAACTGAAGCCAAAACATGTCAACAATATCATAAATAACAACAGAAACAACAACATTAACAACAACACCTCCCTCAGTGGAGACTGGTTTGACTGGATAAGTCAAATCTCTCGTACCAGCAATCAAATACGGCTAAAACTTTCCTTTAATTTTGCAAAGGATGCCGAATAGGCACAAACATTACCCGTACAGGGTACAGGGTACAGGGTACAGGGTATAGGGTACAGGGTATAGGGTACAGGGTACAGGGTATAGGGTACAGGGTACAGGGTATAGGGTATAGGGTACAGGGCATAGGGTACAGGGTACAGGGTACAGGGTA
>CAUJGJ010000006.1:195234-237734 GCA_963170055.1 Halisarca cf. caerulea
AGCAGCTGCAAGTCAGCAACTAGCCCATAAATGCAGGACATGTGAATGCAGCCATTGGGTGCATGGGGGTGTGGAAACCACAAAATCACATGACCAGTAGGGTATTGCGTAATCAACAGGTGCTATCATGATTATAAGCTAGCCCTGACCAACTCAATGAAGTGGGAATGGACAGTTTATTGGACACACCCCTTTCACCATGACAACGTGTCACCAGGGGTCAATGAGGACGCTCACCCCAGGCATGGTTCCCAATGATGTCACCTTCGCTATGTGATAACATCCTTGCAGCATAGATAAAGCAGAAACTGCTGATCCATATGATCTCACAAATAGCATTGTTAGCTCTTTTGTTGTGTACAATGCCCCATGTATGCATAACCCACTGTCACTCTGATATGTTACGTGTTGTGCAATTTACAAGACAGAAACACTACACACAATTACCGAAGGGATTGCACAATTGATGAATGTTGCACAATACACCACCACAAGCAGTGGCGAGTCCTTCATAAGAACTGTAGAGTGGGAAACTCCCACAACCAAAAATGTTACAAACAATAATTGACAATTAGACCAAATGTTTGTTTACGTACTGAAACGCTTACAAATGAAAACTCACAAAAACTCAGGAATACTAACTGCTGTGAAAATCTCTCCTTGTGTGTATAGCACACACACAAGGACCGGACACTACTGGTCCCTATACACAGGTGTATGGTCCCTATACACAGGTGGTCTCTATACACAGGTGGTCAGGTGGTCCCTATACACAGGTGGTCTCTATACACAGGTGTTCTCTATACACAGGTGGTCCCTATACACAGGTGGTCTCTATACACAGGTGGTCTCTATACACAGGTGGTCCCTATACACAGGTGGTTCCTATACACAGGTGGTCCCTGTACACAGGTGATCTGTCACTGTTGGCATACAGATCATGCTGACACAGAACATAGAAAATAGAACAAGTTGGTAAACAAGAGTCATTGCATACACACGCATGCACGCATGCATGCACGTATGCACGTACGCACACACACACACACACAGTGACACACACACACACACACACACACACACACACACACACACACACACACACACACCATTGATGCTGACTTCATCAAACACTTCTAATAGTTCATTTCTTCAAATTTAATAAAACTACATTTCCTCTCCTTTAAAGGCTTGTTTACATGAAAGAAAAACAGTCAATTTACCGTTGCCAAGCAACAGCTACCAGCTAAGCTAAGCTTATGAAAACAAGTCTAGGGGTATGTTGCAACTAACAGTGGAACTAGCTTCCTTGGTAGTACCTGATTTAGTACATACTCCTGGATAGTAAGTACTCCTCATTCTGTCCCTGTGTATACCTCATGTACATAAACCAACCCTGATAGTAAGTACCTGATTTAGTACACACTCCTGGATAGTAAGTACTCCTCATTCTGCCCCTGTGTATACCTCATGTACATAAACCAACCCTGATAGTAAGTACTTGGTTTAGTACACACTCCTGGATAGTAAGTACTCCTCATTCTGCGAACAAATCTGACCATGCTACATCCTATCCTCGTACTTCTAACAAGGAGTATTTTTATCAAGAACTAAATATTAGTGCACCCTGGGATTCCTGTTAGCTGATTTCCACTGCTAATCAGAAACAGGTCTGAGGGTCATGATTCTGTCGTGAACATTGCTACAGGCGATCACAGTTCTCCACTTTCCAATGACAGGATACACATGCATACACAGATGTACTCGTTCACTTGCACATGTGTGCAAGTATACACACACACACACACACACACACACACACACACACACACACACACAAACACACACACACAAACACACGTACACACACACACACACACACACACACACACACACACAAACACACACACACACAAACACACGTACACACACACACACACACACACACACACACACACACACACACACACACACAACACACGTACACACACACACACACACACACACACACACACACACACACACACACACAACACACACACACACACACACACTGTATAGATTGTCAATATCAAAACCACTTTACTCGCGAGTAATAACAAATTAACTGACTTCATTACACAGTTAGCATATTATTATTCAAGTTTAAGTTCCTATGCTCCAAAACTACATGTTAGATTACATTGTTTATCATTATTCACAAAACTAGATCAGAATCTCAGGAGAATTCTCTTCTTTCATTCTTCTTCCTCCCCATAATCATTGTCACCCTCCACTGGGGTTGGTCGAGGTCTCTTGGAGTGGAATTTTGAGGGTTTGGGTGCAACAGGCTTGGATGGGTGTGGTCTACGGGATGGTTGAGGTCTACGGGATGGTTGAGGCCTACGGGATGGTTGTGGTCTACGGGATGGTTGTGGTCTACGGGATGGTTGTGGTCTACGAGATGGTTGAGGCCTACGGGATGGTTGAGGCCTACGAGATGGTTGAGGCCTACGAGATGGTTGAGGCCTACGAGATGGACGTGGGGGGTGTGGTCTCCGTGTTGCCGTTGGATGAGGTTTAGTTGGAGTGGGACTGGGTCCTGGACGTCCAGTTGGCCTAGTCTTCTTGCAGACAACAACTCCACCTTTAGTAACGCACATCCCCCCACGACGCTCACACGGGCTGCTGTCTTTCCTTGGTAGGCACTTCTTAGCATAGCACAGACCACCTCTTTGCACAAGCTTTTTAGGACAACATTTCTTGGTCACTTCAGAACCACTAGCATCAAAGAAGCGAGCATTGCACCCTCCGCAGTAGTTGCTCTCACAAGTGGCATTTGGATACCGGCGGCATTTCTGAACAGTGCATGGATCAATCAAACAATTGACGACCTTCTTTCTGCAGCAGCAAGTAGCAAAGGCATCGGCAGGTTGGACGTCGCAGTAGGAGCCTCTTGGACATGTTCGACTATTTGGACCACGCCCACAGAAGATATCCAGGTCCCTCCCTCCTTTACTGTCACAAGGCTCCTGAGCAGAAACGACACCTCCAAGAAGAAGAGAAGACAGGAAAAAGGCAACAACTGCCACCTTAGCTCCCATGGTCCCCTGTGCTGAATGCTGCCAGGGCAGACACAGGCTTTTATACCCAAGGGGTGACCACATGGTCATGACTCACTGCTTGTCATTACCTCATCTCTGGTTTCAAAACAACCTCTCCCGTTCATAAGCATGACACTGCAAAAAAGATAACATTTTGCTACACTTTTGAGTTTGCTCCAACCAGGTGCACTCGTGGGGTTATCACCATGGCAACAAAAGAAGCCACCAAACCTCCTCTCCCCACTATCACAACATTAGGTCAACATTTATCAGGTGCTTTGCATGAGAGCCAGGCTTCAATGGAAGTTTACAACTTATGTTGATCACCACACACTCCCTGTGATGTGCGAATACTGCTTCACTCCACGTGATGAGAGCATACTGCTTCACTCCACGTGATGAGAGAATACTGCTTCACTCCCCGTGATGAGAGAATACTGCTTCACTCCCCGTGATGAGAGAATACTGCTTCGTGGAGTGAGGTAAGGTGGACAGCTACTGACTAATGTAATGGTGCTGTTTTGGACAAACACATTCTCTCTCTCTCTCTCTCTCTCTGTGTGTGTGTGTGTGTGTGTGTGTGTGTGTTGTGTGTGTGTTGTGGGTGTGGGTGTGGGTGTATTGTGTGTGTGTGTGTGTGTGTGTGTGTGTGTGTGTGTGTGTGTGTGTGTGTGTGTGTGTGTGTGTGTGTGTGTGCGTGTGTGTGTACGTGCATGCTTACATGCGTGCAAGCATATGTATGTGTGTTTGTGCAGGATGCATTGATGTGGGACAGCCACATATTTGGCTTATCAGGTGGTCTATCAGGATGAACAGCATACTCAGCCATGTTTAGAGTAACCTGATTTGTTCGCATATTCATAAGTTCTTCAGTTCAGTCTCGTGTGGCCACACACATCTATGATACCCGACCACACACCACACACATCTACGATACCCCCACCCCACTACACACATCTACGATACCCCCACCCCACCACACACATCTACGATACCCCCACCCCACCACACACATCTACGATACCCCCACCCCACTACACACATCTATGATACCCCACCCCACCACACACATCTACGATACCCCCACCCCACCACACACATCTACGATACCCCCACCCCACCACACACATCTACGATACCCCACCCCACCACACACATCTACGATACCCCCACCCCACCACACACATCTACGATACCCCCACCCCACCACACACATCTACGATACCCCCACCCCACCACACACATCTACGATACCCCCACCCCACTACACACATCTATGATACCCCACCCCACCACACACATCTACGATACCCGACCACACCCCACCACACACATCTACGATACCCCACCCCACCACACACATCTACGATACCCCACCCCACCACACACATCTACGATACCCCACCCCACCACACACATCTACGATACCCGACCCCACCACACACATCTACGATACCCCACCACACCACACACATCTACGATACCCGACCACACCACACACATCTACGATACCCCACCCCACCACACACATCTACGATACCCGACCCCACCACATACATCTACGATACCCCACCACACCACACACATCTGCGATACCCCACCACACCACATACATCTACGATACCCCACCACACCACACACATCTGCGATACCCCACCACACCACACACATCTACGATACCCCACCACACCACACACATCTACGATACCCCACCCCACTACACACATCTACGATACCCCCACCCCACCACACACATCTACGATACCCCCACCCCACCACACACATCTACGATACCCCCACCCCACTACACACATCTATGATACCCCACCCCACCACACACATCTACGATACCCCCACCCCACCACACACATCTACGATACCCCCACCCCACCACACACATCTACGATACCCCACCCCACCACACACATCTACGATACCCCCACCCCACCACACACATCTACGATACCCCCACCCCACCACACACATCTACGATACCCCCACCCCACTACACACATCTACGATACCCCCACCCCACTACACACATCTATGATACCCCACCCCACCACACACATCTACGATACCCCCACCCCACTACACACATCTATGATACCCCACCCCACCACACACATCTACGATACCCCCACCCCACCACACACATCTACGATACCCCCACCCCACCACACACATCTACGATACCCCACCCCACCACACACATCTACGATACCCCCACCCCACCACACACATCTACGATACCCCCACCCCACCACACACATCTACGATACCCCCACCCCACCACACACATCTACGATACCCCACCCCACCACACACATCTACGATACCCCCACCCCACCACACACATCTACGATACCCCCACCCCACCACACACATCTACGATACCCCCACCCCACTACACACATCTACGATACCCCCACCCCACTACACACATCTATGATACCCCACCCCACCACACACATCTACGATACCCCCACCCCACTACACACATCTATGATACCCCACCCCACCACACACATCTACGATACCCCCACCCCACCACACACATCTACGATACCCCCACCCCACCACACACATCTACGATACCCCACCCCACCACACACATCTACGATACCCCCACCCCACCACACACATCTACGATACCCCCACCCCACCACACACATCTACGATACCCCCACCCCACCACACACATCTACGATACCCCCACCCCACTACACACATCTATGATACCCCACCACACCACATACATCTACGATACCCCACCACACCACACACATCTGCGATACCCCACCACACCACACATCTATGATACCCCACCACACCACACACATCTACGATACCCCACCCCACCACACACATCTACGATACCCGACCCCACCACACACATCTACGATACCCCACCACACCACACACATCTACGATACCCGACCACACCACACACATCTACGATACCCCACCCCACCACACACATCTACGATACCCGACCCCACCACATACATCTACGATACCCCACCACACCACACACATCTGCGATACCCCACCACACCACATACATCTACGATACCCCACCACACCACACACATCTGCGATACCCCACCACACCACACACATCTACGATACCCCACCACACCACACACATCTACGATATCCCACCCCACCACACACATCTACGATACCCGACCCCACCACATACACCCCACCCCACCACACACATCTACGATACCCGACCCCACCACATACATCTACGATACCCCACCACACCACACACATCTGCGATACCCCACCACACCACACACATCTGCGATACCCCACCACACACAGTGGCACACAGCTAAGATGCTTTCACTTAATATGCCACAATTTTAGTAGCCAAAGAATGACCATTTATATTATATAGCAACACTACACAGGGCAGACGGCAGATGGTTTGTATCATGTTGAAAATGTTGTGAAACTCAATAATTATTGTGGCTTAGTGTGTCCACCATATACATGTGTAGTTCAAAGGAAGCCGTGTTTTGAGGGAAGCAAGTCACATGATGAATATGTTTTGAATCACCTGGCCAAAGCTCCCACCCACCTACACCCCCGCATTCATCACGTCTACATCAGACCTCTTTCTCCTCGTTCATAAGGGGGCATTAGAACTGGTTGCAAAATCTCAAACTTTGTATAACTATGTATGTACATATGTGATCCATGTACATAAGTGATCCATGTACATAAGCGATCCATGTACATAAGCGATCCATGTACATATGTGATCCATGTACATAAGCGATCCATGTACATATGTGATCCATGTACATAAGTGATCCATGTACATGCGCGAGCCATGTACATAAGCGATCCATGTACATAAGTGATCCATGTACATAAGCGATCCATGTACATATGTGATCCATGTACATAAGTGATCCATGTACATAGGCGATCCATGTACATATGTGATCCATGTACAGTAACTCCTCTCTAATCTCCCACAATTGGGAATGTCAGTTTTATGGTGGATTAGTGGGGTTGGTGGATTAATGAGGTCTACACTCAGTACATGCATATAATTCATTTTGGAGACTAGGGCGAACTAGCGGATCTGGGGGATTAAAGGGGGGCGGATTATAGGGGGGATTATAGGGGGGATTATAGGGGGGGGATTATACGGGGGATTATAGGGGGGGATTATACGGGGGATTATAGGGGGGGGGATTATATGGGGGATTATAGGGGGGGGGGGGGGGGATTATACGGGGGATTATAGGGGGGGGGGGATTATACGGGGGATTATAGGGGGGATTATAGGGGGATTATAGGGGGGGGAATTATACGGGGGATTATAGGGGGGGGGGGGGTTATAGAGGTTTCACTGCACATAAGCATTTAATTTGAGCGTTGGAATCCGATACAAACACTGTACAAGTGATGAAATAAGAGTGAGCTGAGTGGATGTCCTCACATGCAAATATAAAACTATACAAAATGTGATGTTATGGGCAAAAACCCTGGTGAGAGAAGTCCTACAACAGATCATGATGGAGGAGTTGTTGAAACTGTCCAGCACAACTTTCTCCCACTCAAAGCAACGCAAAATCCTCCAGCTCTTGTACATGCACTGCCGTTGTCAAGGCAACGGTTGTCATAGCAGATATTTGACTTAAATGTGTACCCGTCCTGGTTGCAACATAACGAGGTGACATCACGGCCATTTTTGAAGAACTTTGGTGTGCAATCATTACAAGAGGAGGCAATACAGGTTGCCTGGGGGTGGGCGGGGCAGGAGGCGGAGTCACACGGATCAGGAGAACATGCTTCCTCAGTGCAGCAACACTCGGCAAAGCTCCCACTCGAGTCACAGTACTGGTTGTCTCCACACGACGACCCGCGCCAGCAGGTCGACCCAGTCCTGTGCCCTCCCCTTTGAGCACAGGGCCTCGTGGTGTAGCAGTTCGCAGTGACATCAGTACCATCATCCAACATGTACAGAGGATCACAACTCCCACACTTTTGCACGCACCGAGCTTCGGGGTAGGCAGGGCAGGAGGAACGAGCACATGGGTGTTCTCCACAGATTGTGGTTGCTGGGCAACAGCAAGTGGAAAACCTCCCCCTAGGATCGACATCACAGTAGGATCTGCTTGGACACGCCCCCTCAGTTGTAGAGGAGCACGAAATGTTCATGTCGATTCCCCCCGACCTGGAACATGGCTGCAGAATTGTGCTACACTGATCTGTTACATTGTTGCCAGCAGAGTCAAAGAAAAATGGCTGACAACCTTTGCACAAGTCAGCCTTGCACTTGGCTTCTGGGAAGGACTCACACATGGCCCCTCTACAGGGGTTGGATGGGCACCTCAGAGGCAGAGTGCACCCGGGGCACTTTGCCACTCTTTTGTTACAACAACACGTGGAGAACCGACCAAAAGGGTCAACATCACAGTAAGCCTCCCCGGGACACACATCTCGATTGTCCCAGCTACAAGGAATCTTCAGGTTTGACCCTCTATTTCTGCTACAAGCTTTGAAATTGTTACAAGTATTTGTGATTTCTTTGTCTCTGCTGTCGAAAAACTTTGCTCTGCAGCCCTCACACAAGTCAGCCTCACACCTGGCACCAGGAGATGCTCGACAGATGGTGACGCGACAAGGGTCAGCTAAACAGCGATGAGGGAGTGTACAGTTAGGACAAGTGGCCTCAGGATCAGAACACACGCTTTGTGATACGACAACTACACAAGAACAGATCCACAGGAAGACAACTAGGGACAAAGAACTGGCCCAGACAAGTCTCCCACTTCCACGGTAGTCCATACTTCAAACCTTCCACAAATAGTTGACTGAACGCAAGGTAGAGGGGCGTCAGGGGGTCCTATTCAACCCTATAACCACAGACTGCGATAGACAAATCTCACAAAGAAAGTTAGCAAATAGTCACAAGTTCTAACACAACTCTACTTCTCTTACTCGTTACAGACTATTCACTGAAGCTTAGGCCAGTCAGAATCTAGCCTGAAAACCCCAAAACCCTACAAACTCAGGCCACAACAGGCCATGAGGGTCATTTCCTGAGACATATGTCATTGGATTGGAACCTCAACCAGGCCAAATACTGACAACAGGTGTGGTTTCATTCCATACAAGCTCTTTGAGCAGGAATGATGTTAGCCATTCTTGCCATAGTAATGAGGAAGAGAAGCCATATAGGGAGGCAGACACTGGTATTTCTATTACATACTGTCTATGGTGGAATTGTCTAGTCTCGCATAGCCAGACACTACTCGCCATTACACAGCTTCTCCCCTACA
This sequence comes from Halisarca cf. caerulea, assembly GCA_963170055.1. Classification (NCBI taxonomy): domain Eukaryota; kingdom Metazoa; phylum Porifera; class Demospongiae; order Chondrillida; family Halisarcidae; genus Halisarca; species Halisarca cf. caerulea. The sequence continues at coordinate 204,629 of CAUJGJ010000006.1, forward strand.
AATGGCAGCGATAGTTGGTCTGGCTATGTGAGACTGGAAATTGTCGAACATCAAACGTGGGAAGTCATAAGACTGAAGATGACATCAGAAAATATTAGAGAAATACAACTTGCAATTGTCATACAGCAATGAACACACCCCCATGGGTGTATACCTCCATTGAACATTTGGACACACTTTCACCAAACACACACCTCTGACAGACACACCCTCATCAAACACACACCTCTGACAGACACACCCTCATCAAACACAAACTTCCACCAGACACACCCTCACCAAACACACACTTCCACCAGACACACCCTCACTAAACACACACCACCACACACACCCTCACTAAACACATGCCTCCATCAGGCACACCCTCCCTGAACACACACCTCCACCAGACACACCACCACCAAACACACACCTCCACTACACATCTCCATCGAACATGACGACCACAAACTGCTGAACAGATGCCTGGACACTGGGAATGCGAGTGCTGAGGAGTTACCAAACACACACACACACACACACACACACACACACACACACACACACACACACACACACACACACAACACAAACACGCGTGTGTGCCAAACTCAAGAATCACAAAAGGTATATACTAGCTGTACTAACCAGTGAATGACATTCAAAAATCAAACCCATGCCCATCTCACCACCAGCGATTAACAACTACACACAAAGCATTCTTCTACAACCAACACACAACACAGAACAACAACAAACACAACCAAGACACCAACAATTACAACTCAGCACAATAATAAACACAAACAGCACAACAATAAACACAAACAACAATAGCGTCCAAGAAGTCTCCACCTATTACAAATAAACAAAGCTAACCGCAACACCCAGTTCTTGACACTTCGTCTTGTACATTTCCTTGCAGGCTTTGGCAGTGGTCAAATGCTCCGCTTCTTTGCGATCACAATCCTTTGGAGTGATAAGGAGTTGGAAAGAAATGTAAAACAAACCAAAACAATGTAAAGAAATGGTTAATGCACTGATCGATTTACTGATCGATGTACCCAATTGTACAGATGCACTGATAAACATGCTTTGTACATATGTACATATGTATTGGTGCGTATACCTGAACAGTACCACCAAGGAGATAGAAATATAGCCTACAAACACAAGAACACAATCTAAAATACGCATAAAACACAAATCTACAATCAAGTAAACAAATATGCACGCGCACACCCACACCCACACCCACACATGCATGCACATGCACACACACACACACACACACACACACACACACACACACACACACACACACACACACACACACACACATATGTACCCCCCCCCCCACACACACACACACAAACACACACACACACACACACACACACACACACACACACACACACACACACACATACGTACACACCTGCTGTTGCTGAGTAGCCCTTGACAGCTGACGTTTCAATGCTGGAATTTCATAATTCACATTTCTTGCAAGAATTTGAGCACACTCAGCTGAGCAGATCAAACACAAAAGAGTTTGTTGACAGAGATTCTAAACTCTCCAACAACAAATTCCTTACCAAGGTAAACATTCTTCTTTTCATACAATCTCTGAATTTCAAGCCAATTCTACACACATGCAAATGAACACATGTCAATGCGGGTATGGGTAAATACTGCCTTGCTAATGTACTTTGTAAAACATTATTTGATTTCCAATTCAGAGTACACACACATACACACACACACACACACACACACACACACACGCACACACACACACACACACACACACACACACACACACACACGCACACACACACACATGAACACACACACATACGTACACACACACACATACGTACACACACACACACACACACACACTTTCATTCTTTTTGATGAATATTGTCCAAATATATTCTTTGCTCCATCCCCTTCTGACGCTTTCAATTCCTCGATAACTTCAGTGACATGAAAGTAGTGCACAGCTACACGGGAAAATCATCAGACCCAGTAGTACATATGTAACTATACCAAAATGGAAAACAAGTAATTTGAGTTAAAAATTCGTGGGGGCTACTGCCCCACACACTCAAATCACTTGCAAAGAATTGAAGGTAATGCTACAGCTGAGCACTTATCAATGTTCGCGATTGATTTGAAAACAATTCCTAACTTATTCTTGTATAAATTCATACTGCTCAATTACTATTATATAAATTCTCTTTTATAAGACTTTCCTTCAAATCCATATTATATATATGTACGTATATACATATACAATAATCAGACAAGCGTTCCACACAGAGAAGTCCATATGAAAACAAACACACACATGAACCTAAAAAATGGCTACTTCTCACTTGAGGCAGATTTCAGTTTGTTAGCAACCGGTGAAGAGGGAAGGTCTTTCAGTTCTTCCTGTAGTTTTCCACGAATGTCCTTGGCTTCGGCAGCCCACCTCAGTTCACAATGTCGCCGATCAACCAACCAATCTAGACGCAAGAAACAATAGTAGGCTGTCATGGAAAGCAATCATACACACATTCTGCATCTCAACACACCAGACTTGCACACAGCCTGTCTGTGATCAAACTGCAGATCATAGGGTATAGGGTATAGGGTATAGGGTATAAGGGTATAGGGTATAGGGTATAGGGTATTCTTATTTAACCTGGGGAACCTTTAGCCAGAGCATAGACTCTAAAACACCAATGGCCAGAGGCTACTGTAAGTGGCACTCAGAAATATGCCGTAAAGAGACCTAATCACCATTTGTTAGAAAATGCTAACATTTATTCATTTGAAAATAGTATAATTGATAGGGCATATAAAATCACAGAACAAAATATTGTAACTAATAACATTTACTGCAATGATACCAGAGAACATTATGTTGACGGTTGGTCTTATACTACAAGAGGCTCATTTAACTTTTAGTCCGAGTCAACCTATTCTTCTAAATCTATGTCACTACCAATTATATGCTAATCAACCTACCTAACAACTTGTTGTAATGAATGTCGATGGGGATGAGTTGGTCGTTACTCTGCGCCATTTTTCTGGTGGGAAATTCGTACTCATCGTGGGGATTCCCCGTAGAGTGGTCTCGTTCCCAGACCCACTTTCAGGCGCCTCAAATGAAATCAGTGACAGACAAGTGTATTGCATGCTGGGGGCGGAGAAAGCAGCTAACCAGGGTCCTAGGACACTAAGCATTGTGTACTAGTGTGGATACAGCTTGCTAGCAAGCTATACCCAGCAGACCATGCACCCTCTGATTTGGAGTCTACACCTTTTCAGAATTCCGCTACGGGGCATTAATTAGTATGACAAACCACTCACAAAGAAAGTGGTTCAGTTGATTTCATACTCAAATTTTTACCACCATCCCCAAAAGTGAGTTAGATTCGTCACTATTGAGCATATTGTCATGTGTTTCGTTTTCAATTTTTCTATTTTTACACGAAGCATTGATTAACATTGCATGAGCACGCTTAAAAATAGGAATAAAGATGACCAAAGGGGTCAAGTTCAAATAGTGAATAATCAACGATTACAGAGACTGTTATTTATTGAAAGCTATTGTATCAGGTATCAGGTATCAGGTATCAGGTATTCTTATTTAATCTGGGGAACCTTTAGCCAGAGGCTACTATAAGTGGCACCCAGAAAAGAAAAAAAAGGGACAAAGGCAAAACACAAAAGAAACACGAAGGAAGTACAAAGATTCCAAAGAAAAAAAAATTGATATGCAGCAAAAAAAATAAAATAAAATGAGAGATCAGAATTACAAAACAATAAAAATATCCAATCAATTTTGGGGGATAGTAATAGCCATTGTCAATGAAATAACTAAAGGTGATTGGTGTGTGAAAACACATGCATGTTGTGTACAGAAATACTGGACTAATCATTCAAAAAGTGATTTTCGCATAGTCTTGTGAATACCCGAAAGTCTGCACAGCATCGTATGTTGTTTGGAAGAGATGGATGTTCTTTCTCCCTAGTAGTCTTCCTGTGGATCCGCTCTTGTGTAGTTGTCGTATCACAAAGCATGTGTTCTGATCCTGAGGCCACTTGTCCTAACTGTACACTCCCTCATCGCTGTTTAGCCGACCCTTGTCGCGTCACCATCTGTCGAGCATCTCCTGGTGCCAGGTGTGAGGCTGACTTGTGTGAGGGCTGCATATGGATGCGCTGACAAAACTAAATGCCTTCTGGCCAAGGGAATATAGTAAATAAATAAAGTCAATGCAAAGAGTGGAAGATGGCTATACAGTGATTGCAAGTGTTTGCTAAGAATACATGTAGGTAGGACGATGCATTCCTCTGTTCACCCTATATGTATACATTATAATATACTGCTATATAGTGACTAATGCTGGCTAGAGAACTAAAATGAGCTAGTGCCAGTTGGCCGTTCACTTCTTGATCAATTGTGCCTGGTTGAGCCTGTAGTAAATGCCACGGTTGTTGAGTAGTTCTGAATTTTGTTTTCAATTAGGTCTTTTCCCGCTCTTCCTATGCCATAAAGTCACGCCCACTTGTCAGTTTTGACCAATGAAATCGTCGAACGATAGAAGGGAAACCACCATGGCCCGCGAGTCCGCTGATACAGTAGTGGTCAATGTACACGCTCCGGTTGAAAGGACGATAGAGCGACAAGAAGGCATCATGACTGGCGTAAGACGGATCCTGATCTGCTTCTTCGGTGTCTTCTTCTCTTATTTGGTCTATGGGCTCACTCAAGAAAAGATGTTAGTGTCGCTTGCTCTTTGTTACAAACTGTTGGTCGCAGGCAGTCGGTGACATTTATCATCGGGAGAATAACGTCTATGTTTCACGTGTTTTTAGCGGGTGTTGTTCTTGTACGGGGTGAATCGTCTGTTGACCGTGTGTTCTTATGTTTGTGAGACCATACAGTACTTACAGTCCCATCCCGTCAAGGCCTAACCCTATTTGCTGCCACGCCGACCTGATGCGTATTGTTCGTGTCTGGCTGGCAGATGTATGTATTCACTGGTGTAGTAAGCCAGTATCAACAGAGCAGATATGGGATTGGGGTGAAGCAGTAAGAGAGTGTGTTTGATTTGTGAGAGTTTTGTATTGGTCCTGGTGTTGCCTATTGATTGCTCACCGGTTGTGTTCACACACACACACACACACACACACACACACACACACACACACACACACACACACACACACACATACACACACACACACACACACACTTATTGCAAAAGCAAGGTATCCTAATAAGGTTATGTGCACTGCATTTAAATGCTCTATTTCTCTTTCCAGAGCAAAGACAAAGTTTGATGGCGAACAGTTTAAATTTTTTGGATTTCTTGTGTTCATTCAATGCATCATGAATGCTACTATGGCAGCCGTTGGTAGGTCTGGCAGTGAAGACGTACACACATGTACACGTGTGGGATCAGTGCTGTGGCCTGTGCGTACGTGCACACACACATGCTTCCCGCTCAATACATAGTGCTGTGAAACCTCCCTATTCCGATACTCAGAGGGGCTTTAAGATAGGTTAGGAGAATGTCAGATTACAGAGTGGTTCTTAGCATACTTTAATTTGGTGACTGTACATCATGAGATGGTCAGATTAGAGGAATGTCGGATTATAGAGGTGTCGGATTATAAAGGTGTCGCTGTATTTGTATATGTGTGTGTTTGCAGAGATACGTACGTAAGTGCATGTGTATATGTACATACTTGGCACCTGTTCACACACACACACACACACACACACACACACACACACACACACACACACACACACACACACATTCACCAACACCCCTTTCCCCACTGCAGCTTGTCGTATCATGGGCATAAAGCTGACCATGAGACCAGTCAACATGTACAGTATGTTGTCATGCAGCTACATGGGGTCCATGTTGGCTAGCAACAGTTCTCTCGCCTACATCAGCTACCCAATGCAAGTACTGGGCAAGTCCTGCAAGCCCATACCTGGTGTGTGTGTGTGTGTGCGTGCGTGCGTGCGTGCGCACGCATGTGTGTGTGTGTGTGTGTGTGTGGGCGCGTGCGTGTGTGTGTGTGCGTGTGTGTGTGTGTGCGTGTGCGTGTGTGTGTGTGTGTGTGTGTGTGTGTAGCTACACTTCCTTCTGATTAATGCTTTGATCCCTCTACTCTCCTTTGCCATCCCATTCAGTACTGCTTCTTGGTGTTCTCATTGGAAGAAAGAAATATCACATCTCCAAGTTCTTCAATGTTCTATTAATAGTTGCTGGAGTAGCTTTATTCATGTTCATCAAAGTGAGCAGTTCTCATCTGCCCTTCTTGCATATACATATGTACATATGTACATACAGTATAATCACATGGATTCAAATCCCTCTGGTGTGGAGTGCACATATGTGTGTGTGTGTACTGTAGGATCACCTTTTGTGTGACCCTATCCATACTGTTATGTACCTTTGTGTGTGTATTTGTAGCATGTGATAATATCAATTCAGTGCAATTCATACTGTATGTGGATTGGTGTTGAGTATGTGTGTGTGTGTGTGTGTGTGTGTGTGTGTGTGTGTGTGTGTGTGTGTGTGTGTGTGTGTGTGTGTGTGTGTGTGTGTGTGTGTGTGTGTGTGTGTGTGTGTGTGTGTGTGTGTGTGTGTGCAGCTGTTTTGCTCCCTGAACCCCATGTGCACGGTCTGGTGTGACGACAATTTTTCACTTGAAACAGTTTACACTGTTAGTGACTCCGCTGAGATGTATTCATACTGTCTGACCAGATATGGCAGCCATATTTTTATGATGTAATGATGATGCTATATATAGAATTGTTCCTGTGGTGTCTCACTTTGTGTTTTTATCATATTTCAATGGCTTTGGTAGCATTTGCCAGTGTGAGAGGTCATTCCAAATCCAACATACACGTAGTTATATCATCAAGTCTATAACAGGGTTTCCTTCAGAGAAGTGATGGGGGGAGGGAGGGGTAGCCCTGTGGGGTAATGTGTAGGTTTTGTGGGTAAGTATGTGGTATTGTTGAGATCCTAATAGTTAGGAGGGTCTAGAGGAACGTATGTTTCCACAGTTAAGTTTTTTGATCACTTAAAGTCTTTTATGAGCAGTTTGATGACCATATTAACGGTACAGTTATAAGTGAATGTTATGGGATAATGATTTGTTATAAATATTATGTTTTTAAAAATGGAGGTTGTAACATATTTTGTACACACACACACACACACACACACACACACACACACACACACACACACACACACACACACACACACACACACACACACACACACACACTTCCCCGTCCTGCTCCCCTCCAGAAAGCAGACAAGAAGACGTCTGAATCAGATCTGTCGTTTGGACTGGGAGAGGTGTTACTGGTATGTGTACATTAGCTAGTTTGCATGGGAAGGCCTAGTCTCATTCCCAGCCCAACTTTCGCCCTCCATTTTGTTGCCATGTTGTAAGTGATGAGCTGGGAACGAGACTAGCAAAGGCTTATGTGTTTGTGAGTAGATGTGTGTGTATGAGCGAAGGGTGAAGGTATGTATCGAATGGAATTGAAAGTAAATGTACAGTTGACTCTCGTTAGTAAGTACACCAGGGGACCTTCCATATTAGTACTCCTTATCAGAAGTACTTGTTAATGAAAACTGTAGCAGTATAATACACTCTTAGTCTATAGAATATGTACATATGTATTGTATAGTACAAAATCAACAAAATGTCAGCCCTACAAACTGTAACACATTTTAAGTCAAGGCAAACTATAACCAAATATGTTTAGCCTGGAATCTATTATATCTATCACCTTAGGTGGCATGTTGAGGCTCCTTGCCTGGCTAATCCACTTCAGCAGTGAGACTTCAAAGTATTCTTTGAGCTTCGAATTTGGACTGTTCAAAGGCTTCCATGATCTTAGTATTCTTCTTTACAATGGTGAAAAGGGTGTTCTTTGATATATTGAAGCTTCCAGCAATCTTCATTTTTGTAGTCATCTTCAGTTTGCCTTTGCGTTCGACTACCACGATATTCACTCTGTATGCTTTTTTTAGTGCCACTGAAAGCTGAAAAACTACCAGCTGTGGTCACTTGTACTTGTTATCCGATGTAGTTATGTATAGAAGAAGCCTAGTAGGGGAACAATAATCTGTATGTTTTTCAGATAATTCATATTATACATTTGTGTACTAAGCGGAGTTCATTTATATTGATTTATATAGGTTGTAAGCTGGGGTATTGAAACTTTGTGCATGATATCCAATCTTACGCCTTAACTGAGTTCGTATTAATGAGAGTCAACTGTACTTGGAGTCAGTGGAACAGAGTTTACAACACAGTCTAGGTCTTCTTAGATATGTGCAGACTCCACTTTGTTGTCATATCTCTCCCTCCCTCCCTCCCTCCCTTTGCCTCCCTCTTCCTCTCTATTCCCCATCCCTCCCTCCCTTCCTCCTCTCTGCATGCTCACACCCTCCACCACCACCCCTCCCCTTCCCTCACATCCTTCCCCCCACTCCTCACCTTTCCTCACTCTTCCTCCCCTCCCCCCTCCTCAGCTGGTGTCACTGACACTGGATGGAGTGACAGGAGCTATACAGGACAGGCTCAAGTCCCACGTCAAGATCACTCCTTATGGGATGATGTTCTCTGTCAACATATGGTCCATATTCATACTGGGCATAGGTCAGTGTGGATGCATGTACATGAGTTCTATCCTCTGTGTGTGTGTGTGTGTGTGTGTGTGTGTGTGTGTGTGTGTGTGTGTGTGTGTGTGTGTGTGTTTGCATGGCTCTGTATGTCTGTGTTTTAGTGTGCATTGGGGTACTTTGAGTTACAATGTCATGTGGAAGCACTTGTATGTGGCCCTTGCTCTACTACTGAGTCCCTTTGTGGCACTCCTTATCTTGTACACTAAGCCATGAGTACTTGTGTGTTGTAACTGATACTGCTTACCCGTCGCCCTCTGCCACCCTTCCCTTTTTTACCTCCCTCTCTTCCCGCCTCCCCATTCCTCACTCCCTCCCTTCTCCCCTCCCCATTCCTCACTCCCTCTCTTCGCCCCTCCCCCAGGTCTTCTTACCTTCACTAACCAGTGCAGCGATGCTCTTGGGTTCATTAGTCGACATCCTGAAGTGATCTACAACATCATTGAGTTTGGCGTCACCAGTGCTATTGGACAGGTTGGTAACAGATGTCAGTAGTGGACTAATATAGGGTGTATAGATCCAGATTAGCCATTTACGTACATCTGCACAACTTTGTACTGCAGAATTTGATAACAGGCAGTAGATCGTATCTTGTGTTCTCTGTAGAGACATAGTTTGTGGGTATCTAAGGTAGAGACTTGTTAATTCTCTCTGTCTGTAGATCTTCATTTACCAAACGATTGCTCACTTCGGACCACTTACTTGCTCCATCATCACGACGACTCGCAAGTTCTTCACAATTTTGGCTTCTGTGGTCATCTTTGGTCACTCCCTCATCCTCCGTCAATGGATGGGCGTGTCTTTGGTGTTCCTGGGCCTTTCACTCGACATCTACTTCAGCAACAGAGACAGAATGTCAAGGAAAGATGAATCTGACAACAAAATGGCTTCCAGTGATGATAAGAGAACTCTCAATCACACAAAATGAATGATCAAAATGATAGTTATTTAGCTCTCAATTGTTATTTATTTATAGTATATGTGTCTTAATTCTACAGGTTAATCTTCATTTATTTCTGTTATGATATTATATTAGTTATCTTTTTTCACCCCTGGCATTTACACACAAACAACCACCTCAACTTGTTCTTGTGTCTCACTTTTTAATAGTCTCTCTTGACCATATCCTGACATGAAGTTCCCATGTTGATGTGTGGACATGTGCAGAGTAGATCTTGGCTGAGCTGGTAACTAATCCAGCTGTAAGTGATCATCTTTCATTGCCTGAAGCTAGTTAACAAAACTCTGAAAAAATGTCCAAATATTATGCAAAACACACACACTTCCTATAATTTATGCTAATTTTGCTCGGTAGTGGCTAGAGATCCTTAATTTGCACATATTCATTGATCTTGTGTAGACAATGTCCACTGTCATGGGTGACATGTTTGTTGTGTTAGACCAACTGAGTCCAGCCCACCCGACCCACTGGAGCTAGCTGCTGGAGGAAAGTCCATAATTATTGCCAAAGTACACTAAATCACAAAAATTACAGCATGCATGTGGCAATAATACAGGAAGTCATACTCGAGGCCTCGGACACAGAGTTAACTGTTCCAACTGGTAATTGGGTCGGATGACGCCAGATTACCAGTTAAGCAGGGTCTGGCAAGACCAGGAAGGAGGGAATCACATTGCTATGCAACACAGTTATCACGAATGTCACTGTTTGCATGTAATATGATGTCACTGCTGCTGTGTTGGAATACAATAAATATATTATTATAGTGAAGACTCCATAATCCGACACTCTGTGGGTAGGAACTAGTGTCAGATTACAGAGGTTGCCAGATTATGGAGTGAATCTTAATATTGTGACCGTACCACACAAGATTGTCAGATCAGAGAGAAAGTCGAAATATAATAGAAGTGCCACCCGCAGAGGTTCCACTTGATTGACTAGATCACACATGCACTAGCAATCGTATTCATAACGTAAAATCATGGTTGTCATAGTAATTTTAGCAAAAATGGCGTCCTAGCTGTACGTCGTCCTTGTGATATTGTTCGATCACCCCGCGCAATGAACATGTATCATACAGATTTGGACAACGATGATGACATTGCAGCTGAATGGGACGTTGCTTTGTCGGATAAAATACACAAAGTTACGTTTCTTCATGGAACCATCACTGGTAAGCGTGTTGTCTTAGTCAATGGAGAAGAGCTTGTGAGAAAGAACTGGATGTTTTCTTTGGTCGGCAAAGAGGATTTCATACTGTCTGGAAAGAAAGCAGAAATCATAATTGATGCTCAGGGGTGGAATTTCGAGTATATTCTTCGAGTCGAAGGCAAAAACTGGAAGAAGTTCCTGCAAACTCGAAAGAAGAACACAAGAACATGGCTCCCCACAGTCGATGGAGCCAGCCACAGGGTTGTCCTGGAGGTAGATAAGATGGAAGTGTGGGTGGATGGCCAGAGGACGGAAGCTGTTGTAAGTAATGTAGATTCCATACTGTGTGATTGGGACTTAGTCTCATGTAGCCAGACCAAAACCTCTAAAAAGTTCAAGAAGCAAGTTGAGGGTCTAGCCACATGAGACTAATTGTGACTCACTCCAGTTGCTTCCTGGCGTAAATGTTTACCATTGATGATGATGTATGTGGGTTAGAGTATCTGTGGTGGGTTAGAGTATCTGTGGCGGGTTGGAGTATCTGTGGCGGGTTAGAGTATCTGTGGTCGGTTAGAGTATCTGTGGTCGGTTAGAGTATCTGTGGTGCAGTTGCAGAGCAGCTTAGCATATTTAGTGCTGATTAGTGCACTTCCTACCTGGAGTGTTGGTCACACCCAGCATAGATTCTTTGTCCCACACTCCTAACAAGTGCCTTTCAATGTGGTGCATACAATGGAATACGCGTACTCTCTTGGATACACGCTTATTTTCACAACCAGGTTGCCATTGAGCTAAACTAGCTGAATGGCATGAAACCACATTGCAATGCACCCACAGATCTGGGTGTGCGCTTAGGATGATCTCCCGAGAATGTAAATCCACCTGACCAGATCCTAGATTCCTAGATTATTCTGTTTGTGAATTTGTACCGTAGAACTAGTTGTATAATTTCTTCAACTTGCTATGTGGATCGATTTGGATGTGTTTTATCTTTGGACAGTTTCACATGTCACGATTTTTCATCAAACAATAATATTATTCAATTGTACAACAGTTCACCCACTTAGGCTAGTTTATATACATGCAAATTCACCATTTTTCTGTGAAGTTTTTATGAGTGGGTGAATTGCTGTAATATTGAATAATTGTCTGATGAAAAATTGTGACAATGTTATCTGTCCAAAGATAAAACACATCCGATTTGTACTGTTGAACCTCCAAATGAAGCAATATTTTGGGGTTGATTTAATTCAACAGTTCTGCCCTTTGTTGAGAGGTTTTCAGAATGTATTAGAACTGCGTACATACGTACGTACGTATAGGCAGGTAATATTGGACCTCAAGTCATGTCCTTTGTAAAGAGGTTTTCTACATATATTTATTTCAAAGGGTCTGTCATAGAAGGTTCTTCTGTGCAGGCTTATGTAAACCATGCAGTAGTGTACCATCTAGCGGATATTTCATAATGTTATTCATACCTTTAGGGAGAGTTTGTTGATAGTGGTACTGAGACCCATTTCAACATTGGATCTGTCCCCGCCTACATTCATACAATAAGCTCTGGGAATCGGAAGAAGGGCCTTCTCCACTCACTGGTGGTCAGTGGTGTGGAGGTTGATCCGACTGATGAAGTGGACAGTATTATACATGACTCTGAAAGACAAAGAGAGAAGTAGCTGAGTTGTGCATCCTTGGCTGTATCACGTTTACTCATGGTTTTCCAAGCATTTTAGTTTTATTGTTGCAATCACTTACTTCATCATCATTTTGAGTGTAGTTATGACTGTTGCTTTAGAATGACTTGTGTAGTTTCTAATGCAGTGAATTTGTGTTGCTATCTGAGAAGGATTTACATACTACAGTCTACCCTCTCTGAGCTGAACACACTTGGGACCAAAGAAATGGTTCAGTTTGGAGAGGTTTCCGGATTATAGGAGGTTCTATATGTACAACAGTAGGATCTTTACTGACAGTTTGAATGGACCAGTCTACTCTGACCACCTCTACAATCTTGCCAATTTCTCTTGGTCCCAAGGTGGATGGATTACAGACTGAGGTTTCACTGCTGGCGAAATCTTTAGCCATACCCAGCTGTACTATATACCTAAGGAAAACACCCAGAAACTGATATGTACACAAAGTATTGGCCAGCATGAGTTAGCATGTCTTTGAAGGCACCCACACCCAAGGCAAGCCTCTATAGCCCTGTGAATCCCTAGCAATCAATAGCCATCCTGATCTTCCAGTATCAATGGGGTTGATAACAAAGCTATCAGGATTTTGCAAAGAGTACGGTAAGCACCTTGACTGCCTCCAGGAGAAGAGAACTGGAGACAGTAGGCTGTAAAGAAACACACCTCAAACACTCTCCAATCCAACCTGTGGACACATGGGAATGGTCCATGTTGTTGGATGCAGACTCTCATTTGCATGTAAGGAATAGATGAGTAGAGAAATGTATCCATAGCACCTCAAAATCCACAGCTGGTATTGCTTGACATATGGCACACTCCAGGATAAGGATCATTCTGATATTGATGCTCACGCATGCATGGCATGTACCATAGAACCTGTATAATTCGGACACCATAGGGTCCACTAAAAGGTCCTCATATCCAGGATTGCCCCAATATATTACTCATATCATAATATGTGTGTGGGAATTTGGGACCAAGACCTAATGTCCAGTTTTATATACTGTACTGCGTCTGGGATTTTTCAAGTGTCCTGAACAGCAGGTTCACTGCATGCACAAGCAACACGTAGGTTTGTGCATGCTTGCAGGTCACTATGGTCAGCAAACATGGTGATATGTCTCTACTTGAACACTGACTGTGCATGGAAGAAATCAAACCGTCTTTAATGCATTTGCTTCTCCATCTTACTGGTTCTAACTCAACCACGTCTCATTGCTGTACTGGAGTCAGCATATGGCCAACCAGGTGTGCAGAGTTAAATGTATGCCACGCAAGTACGTTCCTCACATTGCAACACCCATTTATTTATATAGTAGAAAGTGTTTATGGTTTTGTGTATGCTGTGAGAGGTCTATATCAAGATAAAGGGCGGCTTTCTTGATGTCTGGCTTAGAGGCTATCTTCACCGCACTTTCTTTCATACTGAGAAACAACAATAGAACTAAATAGATCCTAATCAGCATAGAAAGGACAAGCACGAGCTGTTAACGGTAGTGTACGATTCTGTTGAGTGCAGATGTACGATTTCGTGAACGGTCAGACCGTCTGCTGAACCATGGGTTTGAGTATATATCTTGGCTGAACACTTTGCATGGGTTCAGCTTGGGACTGGAATCTTACGAGGCAGCCAAATGACGTCATTTTACGTTTTGGCGCCAAATAGGAATTATCCGCCAAAAGCATACCAACCACACAGCGTCTGCTCAAAGCCAACTCCGAGGAACGAAATGCTACGCAATGCTCTGAGTACGTCTACATTTGAACATCTAATCAAAGAAAATGTACTTTTGGCCCCTATCCATTGTGGAGCACAGAGCATTACCAACTTCTTTTGCAGTTTCCCTTTCTGCTACAATTTGACCAATGAAGCAAGTTTATGCATATGAGGTTTTTATGCGTACATCTCTTTATCTCATACATTCATGTGTACCAGTGTGTTCATCTTTTATATTCTTATCAGATAAAATGGCTTTACACGAAACGTAACTTCGATCATTGTGGACCAAACCTACCTTAGTATTTATCATGTCCCTGTCAGCAGCTTCCTCGTGTGAGCTTTGTTCACTGCTAGTCTGACGTGGTCAGACCGAATTCCTGGAATTCGGTCTGACCACGTCAGACTAGTTCACTGCAGTGCACAGTTCAGTTTGCATGCCCAATATCAAGTTGCAGTACTGCTCAATGTGCTTGTACGTATGTTCACTGAATGTGTATTCCACTATACAGAAACAGCTTTACACAACTTGTGTACTGTTGACTCAGTATATGCAGTGTTTTCCACAGCTAGAAATTGCAACAGGGTGCTAGTGGGTCAAGACGATTCATTGTCGTCTGTTTCACTGTATACTCATGTTCTTTACGAAGGAAAAGATGTTAGGGTATATAGAATCATAGACACTATATACTACGTATATAGTCAATGTGCTTGTACGTATGTTCACTGAATGTGTTTTCCACAGCTAGAAATCGCAACAGGGTGCTAGTGGGTCAAGAAGATTCATTGTTATCTGTTTTATTGTATACTCATGTTCTTTATGAAGGAGAGGATGTTAGGGTATATAGAATATTGTTATTCTGCAGTATTACACTACTGGCAAAAGAGTTCAGCATCACAATGATTATTCAGTTCTTTTTAAAATTTGCAGCTAGAAAAGCAGCAGGGTGCTGCACCCTGTTCCAGATATACTGGGGGAAACACTGATACATTTGTACTCTGTATGTGCAACGAACTCTATAGATGGCATGTTTCCTCTTATCTGCCAGTTTGCAGTTATGCATGTGCATACATGCAAGTACATGCACTGTGGTACACACACACACACACACACACACACACACACACACACACACACACACACACACACACACACACACACGTGCACACGTGCACACACACACACACACACACACACACACGTGCACACGTGCACACACACACACACACACACACGTGCACACGTGCACACGTGCACACACACACACACACACACACACACACACACACACACGCACGCACACACACACACACACACACATACAAACAAACACACACAGAGACACACACATACACACACACATACACACACACACACACACACACACACACACACACACACACACACACATACACACACACACACACAATCCTCAACACACAACACACATACAGCACTAACAATCCTATACGATCAGCAGAGAAGGGGCAGAGTGTGAATACTTAACAACATGTAGGCCGTAGTCACACTGCACTCATTGTTCTTTTTTACTACATGTCTTATTCATTGAGGTGTTATAGTGCTAGCATTCACTATTGTGTTATCAATGGGCCAGGCTCTCTTTGAGAGCACAAACTGAGAAACCGTCACCATTTGAGATGAATAATGATATACAGGGTCCCTGCATGAAGCCAATTCTGTTAAAGTCAGATTAGGAAGATAGCCAGGATAACAATGCTACGCACAGCTTTATCTCTTAGTTTCTCAGGATTGACTCATTATCTTTTATCAAGTATTCCTTTGTGTGTAAAGGTAATCCAAGGTGGGGTTCAGAACATTAACTGCTACATATATATTCCTAACAATGTGAGTGACCGCATCCAAATATGGTGCCCTCAGTGGATCCCTATATAAAGTGGTGAGGAGAATCCAAGGCGAAAAGGACACGAGAGTTACAGACCTCACCATGCTGGCAGTGGGTGCGATTCTTGTATGCAGTATTTTACTGCAGACAGCTTTACATGTAAGTGTATGAGAAAAGGCTTCAATTGTGTATAAGTATATATTTGATATTCTGTGATCATTACCTTTGTGCTTCGTGTAATATTATAATATACATATTATATGCATTGTGGTTCTTAGGTTGCAGATGCTCAAGGCCACAACAACTGCTACTTAGCAATCTATTGTGCCCATCCAAAGAGACCGTACTACTATGGACCAGCTGATCAACCATTCAACCGATATTGGTGTTCATGTGCCTGTCCAAACGTGGATTGCCCTAAAGGACAGGTGTGTGTGTGTGTGTGTGTGTGTGTGTGTGTGTGTGTGTGTTTGTGTGTGTGCACGCGCGTGTGTGTATTCGTACATTTCTGGATGTAGTTGCCTCCATGTTGGTGTCTAAAGTCTAAAGGCATGTGGTATAATAATGTATTCACAGTCAAACCAGAATAAATACTCACTTCTGTAAATTCCAGCACATGTCAAAGCAGATACCTTGAAAATACATATGTATACACAGTGAGAAGTTTGAATATTCTTTACAATAATTGTCTGAAGTTGACGGGTTCTGGTTTATATGTACATATGTACTCAGACTAGCTCAATGTATGTATGTATGGCATGGATGTATGTGACTAATTACTGTACTAATTGATTGATTGAGTGATTGATTGATTGATCCGACTTAGCTCAATGGCTACTTTTCAGGGGGCCCAGTAATCACAAGTACACAAACCAAACAGCAAACAAATATGCTATTACATACAGTAATTGTTATTATAAACTGTCAAATGTCAAATCATGCAATGTTTAGCAGTTTTTGGTGGCTGTAGTGGGCCTTCTTTGCTCTTCTCTCGGTGGTGGTATGGGGGTGCAGAGAAAAAATGCCAAAGACACCATCATTGGGATTGGACCTTAGTCCATCCATGATCCATGAGCATTATCCACCTTGTACTTACGTACTTCCCTTCCATCTTTACTCATCTACAGATACTTGATCGCGATGCCTGCAGGTGTGTGGCAAGTTGTCAAGCTCCACTTGTCCTAGATGAAGCCTCTGGACAGTGTATCTGCCCACATGGTCAAGTCTATGATCAATACCGAAGACTCTGCCTCTGTCCGCAAGGTCTGGAGTTTGACTCCAAACAGAAGCGATGTGTTTGCCCTGGAGGACAGGTCTTTGATCAGCGATCGTACTGCTGTGTGTGTCCCATTCCTGGACAGATCTACAATGCTAATAATAGACAGTGTGTGTGTCAGGGTAACAAGGTTCTCAATAAGGAAAAGAATGCCTGTGTGTGTCCAGACTGCAGGGATTACTTCTCTAGCATTCAGGGAGAAGACCACATCTGCCATTGCAAGTGTCTGCGCCAATGTGACAGTAGCAAGAAATTACTCTTAGATCCTCATAACTGTCAGTGTGTTTGTAGGAAAGGACTTATTTTTGACAAACAGAATGGCAACTGCATCTGTCCTTACGGTCAAATATACAATGTTAGCAGCAATGCTTGTGAGTGCCCTGGAGATCAGATTCTTGATGTAGCCCAAGGTCAGTGTGTCTGCCCCTATCAAGGGCAATTCTTTGACGAGTCTGAACAGCGCTGCAAGTGTCGAGGAAACAAAATTCTCTATGAGCAGAGCCGCAGATGTGACTGTCCATCATGTCCTGATGGATACCGTCCAGCAGAGGGTAAAGACGACTTATGTGGATGTGAATGTGTCCGAAAGTGTTCTGGTCTTTTTGTGCTCAATGAACGAGAGTGTAAGTGTGTCTGTCAGAGTGGTCTCATCTTTGACGAGAGCAGAGGAGACTGCATCTGTCCCTACAACCAACTATATGACCCCAAGTCCAAGAGCTGCAAGTGTCCGGGAGACCAGATTTTGGATGTGTACCGTGGAGAATGTGTCTGTCCTTATCAAGGACAGTTCTTTGACCATTCAGAGTATATTTGTAAGTGTCCAGGGGATAAGGTGTTGAATGAAGACTTGAGAGCATGCACCTGCAATTCTTGTCCAGATGGATGGCGTGTAGTCGAAGGGAAAGAGGACAGATGTGGTTGTGAGTGCATTCGTCAATGCTCAGGGCTATTCATTCTGGATCCCCACAACTGCAAGTGTGTTTGCAGTAAAGGACTTGTCTTTGACGAGCAGAGTGGTCAATGCATCTGTCCTTATGGCCAGCTCTACAATGCTTCTAGCAAGAGTTGTCATTGTCCAGGAGATCAGATTTTGGATTTAAACCAGGGTCACTGCTTCTGTCCTTATTTTGGACAATCATTTAACCAATCCGAACAGCTCTGCAAGTGTCCTGGTAATAAAGTGGTCAACAAACAGAGCCACAGATGTGACTGTCCATCATGTCCTGATGGATACCGTCCAGTTGAGGGCAAAGATGACTTATGTGGATGCCAGTGTGTCCGACAGTGTTCTGGTCTTTTTGTGCTCAATGAACGAGAGTGTAAGTGTGTCTGTCAGAGTGGTCTCATCTTTGACGAGAGCAGAGGAGACTGCATCTGTCCCTACAACCAGCTATATGACCCCAAGTCCAAGAGCTGCAAGTGTCCGGGAAACCAGATCTTGGATGTGTACCGTGGAGAATGTGTCTGTCCTTATCAAGGACAGTTCTTTGACCATTCAGAGTATATTTGTAAGTGTCCAGGGGATAAGGTGTTGAACGAAGACTTGAGAGCATGCGCCTGCAATTCTTGTCCAGATGGATGGCGTGTAGTCGAAGGGAAAGAGGACAGATGTGGTTGTGAGTGCATTCGTCAATGCTCAGGGCTATTCATTCTGGATCCCCACAACTGCAAGTGTGTTTGCAGTAAAGGACTTGTCTTTGACGAGCAGAGTGGTCAATGCATCTGTCCTTATGGCCAGCTCTACAATGCTTCTAGCAAGAGTTGTCATTGTCCAGGAGATCAGATCTTGGACGTAAACCAGGGTCACTGCTTCTGTCCATATTTTGGACAATCATTTAACCAATCTGAACAGCTCTGCAAGTGTCCTGGTAATAAAGTGGTCAATTTGAACAATCGTAGATGTGACTGTTCATCATGTCCTGATGGATACCATCCAGTTGAGGGCAAAGATGACCGCTGTGGCTGTGAGTGTGCACGTCAGTGCAGTGGACGTTTTGTTCTCGACGAATACCACTGTCAGTGTGTGTGTCCTAAGGGATTGATTTATGACAGCAAATATGACAGTTGCGTGTGTCCAGAAGGATTGGCATACAACCACAGCTCTCACTCCTGTGTCTGCCCAGGAAATCAATACCTAAACCCACACTCTGGCCAGTGTTACTGTCCAGGAGAACAGATCTGGCATGATATAGCCAAGCAGTGTCTTTGTGAGGGAGAGAAACTTTTCAACCGTTCTAGCCATGAGTGCGAGTGTCCTCTTTGTCCGGATGGGTTCTCGCAACTTGAAGTGAATGGTAGTTGCAAGTGTCAGTGCAGTCGTCAGTGTGTGGGCAAGTACTATCTGGATGAGCAGAACTGCGAGTGTCGTTGCCACAAGGGTCTGTACTATGATCATGGAAAGAAGGACTGCTACTGTCCACAAAACGAGATATACGATGGACACTATAAGTCATGTAATTGTCCTCCTTGCCCTGATGGATTTGTCTCAAAGAGAGTGAACGGTAGTTGTGAATGTCACCGTGTGTGCCCCAATGGCAGTCCCTATGGACAGATGCTCGACAAGAAGTCATGCGAGTGCCGCAGTCAGCATATTCCTTACCACTGTCGCTGTCTCAGCTACTCCATCTTCCCGCACCACTCACTCAAGTGTCGTGCACTCAGCTATGACCCAGAACGCTGTCGTGAAGGTGCCAGTTTCCTGAACCACAACATTGACTGCTTCTGGCACTGTGGTAGGTTTGTCAAGCCATCCCCAGGCTGTAGGTGTGTTGCCAGTGCCAACCACCCAGGTGCCTCGTGTGCACGCTACAGAAGCCAGCAGCGGTGTGCACATTACCCCAGCTGCAGCTGGGCCTGTGATTAACTCGATATCTAGTAGTATTGTTCAATATTGTAATGATTAACTGTATCAGATGTCAAACATATTACCTAATTACCTAATTATCCTTCTTTCCTGTACCAACCACGATGAGTGTTGAATATCATGTTCAGAATAACTTTTGAGCAATAGTGTACTGGAATATATTAAGCATGCAGTGAAGTACTGTGTAGTGATATTAAGACTATAGGCATTCATTCAGTAATAATTGTAGGCTATGTAACAGATGAAAGTTCTTTCTTCAACTCCTTATGTAATTACATTCCTCCTCACAAAGCTTATGGGAGCACTAGGGGAATCCCCATATGCATGTCTGCAGCCAAAAGTACTTTGTATAATGTGTAAAAGAACGGATTCCAATGATGTCAGCTACCCTGGAGAGAAGTACCATGTGTACATGCACATACCGCATGTGTGGGATATATTATATTGGGATAATACCACAATAGATACTAGATATGGTGCCACCAATAATATTTGAGCATAGAGGTGTGCACTTGTCTAGGTATTCAATAGAGTATTGTCTTGTCATCTACCTCTCTATATTCGGTCTATACTGATGTTGCTGGTCACTTTGTCTTATCAAACCATTTTATCACTGCAAAATTGAAATCATAAGTCAATTTGAGCAAATTTTGTGACAATGCTTTGCCTTGCTTTTATGTATTAATACAACGATTGGCAGTTGCTAGACAACAGGAGAATACTGTGTATATACTAATAGTGTGCAGTGGTTGATTTCAATACATTGGTAAACAAATTGTTTTCTCAGCACCTCCACACACAGATGTCCCCGTCTGTTGGGTGTTTGCAGCTTTGTGAGGTGACCTTGTTCCTGCAGACTACAGCATCCCTTGGGTGGCTATGGTGATGGGTGCAACAAGAGGAGCACCTCCACTGGCAGATGTAACCGTCATTTGGTCGGCGGCAGTAGGATTGAGTGAATCGCGGACACACTGTACGTGACTTGATATCAGTAGATGCACTATAGCAGCGACAGTACTGAGGTGGATGTCGACAGGTACAGGAGGATCTGTCCAGTACATAGCCACTAGGACAGCGTCTTGAGCACACACACTGGCAGGTGTGTCGGTTGAGTGTGTACCCACTAGGACAGCGTCTTGAGCACACACACTGGCAGGTGTGTCGATTGAGTGTGTACCCAGTAGGACAGCGTCTTGAACACACACACTGGCAGGTGTGTCGATTGAGTGTGTACCCACTAGGACAGCGTCTTGAACACACACACTGGCAGGTGTGTCGGTTGAGTGTGTACCCACTAGGACAGGTTCTTGAGCACACACACTGGCAGGTGTGTCGATTGAGTGTGTACCCAGTAGGACAGCGTCTTGAACACACACACTGGCAGGTGTGTCGGTTGAGTGTGTACCCACTAGGACAGCGTCTTGAGCACACACACTGACAGGTGTGTCGGTTGAGTGTGTACCCACTAGGACAGCGTCTTGAGCACACACACTGACAGGTGTGTCGGTTGAGTGTGTACCCACTAGGACAGTGTCTTGAACACACACACTGACAGGTGTGTCGGTTGAGTGTGTACCCACTAGGACAGTGTCTTGAGCACACACACTGACAGGTGTGTTGGTTGAGTGTGTACCCAGTAGGACAGTGTCTTGAACACACACACTGACAGGTGTGTTGGTTGAGTGTGAACCACCTAGGACAGGTTCTTGAGCATGTACACTCACATGTCTGTTCATTGGTGAGTGTGTGATAAGGAGGACAAGGTGGACATTCACATTCACAGATGTCCTCATTTAGGACTTTTCCCTCAGGACAGTCCCTATTACAAGTGCACTCACATGTCTGTTCATTGGTGAGTGTGTGATAAGGAAGACAAGGTGGACACTCACATTCACAGAGGTCTTCATTCAGGACTTTTCCCTCAGGACAGTCTCTGTTACAGATGCACTTACAGGCACGATCCACTTCTTGAGTTATGAAGTATGGGCCACAGGGAGCACACACACACGATGTTCCATCATCCGACACCACCTTGTCTCCCGGACACACACACTGCTGTAGTTTAGCATTGTACTCCTGACCTTTGACAAGACAGAAGCACTCGTTGACAAAAGGATCGCGTGTCAAACCAGGAGGACACTTGCAGCTGTCTGTCTCAACATCATATTGTAGTTGTCCTGGACAAAAGCATCCATATTTGGTTAAGCTGAAGCCCTCGGGACACACACACACACACACCTCTGGGTCCAGTCTACCAGGCAAGATACAAGTTACATCGCAAAGGCAGATGCATTGACCATCAAGGATGGAGATCTGAAATCTAGGAAGGCAAGGAGGACACACACACGATGTTCCATCATCCGACACCACCTTGTCCCCTGGACACACACACTGCTGTAGTTTAGCATTGTACTCCTGACCTTTGACAAGACAGAAGCACTCGTTGACAAAAGGATCGTGTGTCAAACCAGGAGGACACTTGCAGCTGTCTGTCGCAACATCGTATTGCAGCTGTCCTGGACAAAAGCATCCATCTTTGGTTAAGTTGTAGCCCTTGGGACACACACATGCACACACCTCTGGGTCCAGTCTACCAGGCAACATGCAGGTTACAATGCAAGTACATTGACACACACCATCAATGGCCTTGTTCTCAAACCCAGGAAGGCATAGTGGAGGACACACACATTGAACTAGCTCCTGGTCAAATTCTTGTCCTTCATACGGACACACACACGATGTTCCATCATCCGACACCACCTTGTCTCCTGGACACACACACTGCCGTAGTTTACCATTGTACTCCTGACCTTTGACAAGACAGAAGCACTCGTTGACAAAAGGATCATGTATCATTCCCAGAGGACATCTGCAGCTGTTTGTGTGGTTGTCATGTTGCAGATCTCCTGGGCACTCACAACCGTTATTTGTCTCTACATAGCCCTGAGGGCACACACACCGAGCTTGTTCCTCATTAAACACTTGTTCTTGGTAAGGACACACACAACGACAAGAGCTACTGTCCCACACCAAATGTCCATCACCTGGACAATGGCAGGTCTTTGTAGAAGGGTCGTATATGAGATTTGATGTGCACTCACACTTGTTGATGTTATTGTTGTAGACTAGTGGGTAATTGCACAGAGGAGCACACAGACATGTTGCAAGATCTTGCACCTGTGTGGTGTATGTGTATGTGTATGTGTAGAATTGTGTACGTACAGACATACAGTGTGTGTGTGTGTGTGTGTGTGTGTGTGTGTGTGTGTGTGTGTGTGTGTGTGTGTGTGTGTGTGTGTGTGTGTGTAGTGTGTATGTACGTGTGTGTGTGAATGTATAAGTGCAAGGAGGTACAAAACAACATTGAAATACCAATAAACACCGTCTGATTAGCACATATCTGACAATCGACGAGCTCTCCGCTCACCTCTCCATATCCACAGGTCCTTGGTGCACATTCACATATACATGTTCCTTGCTGGTAATGTGGGATGTGATGTTCTGTACAGGTGACATCATACCTCATTCTGCACACTAGTCTATGGAGATGGTAGGGGTCAGGGGGTACTGGATTACTTGTTGTGGCCTTGGGAGAAGGGGTAGGAAGGGGAGTAGACAGTTGCACCACACTAGGCTTCAGATGGCCAGTTGACACGTAGTGTGTGCTCTGGGTGCAACTAAGATCACCAGCTGCAACCTTGAAAGAAGGGGTAGGAAGGGGAGTAGACAGTTGGGCCACACTAGGCTTCAGATGGCCAGTTAACATGTAGTGTGTGTCCTGGACGGAGCTACGATCTCCAGCTGTAACCTTGGGAGAAGGGAATAGTGAAAGAGAGTACACATGTACCACAATAAGCTTCACATAGCCAGTTGATATGATGGAAGAAGCTCCAAACTTTCAAAGTCAGTAAATGTGAATTGTCTTTACCATTCTAGAGTTCAAGGACAAAATTCTAATCCTGCACACAATCTCCTCATCATTGTAGACTGTACTGAGTGGACCTCTATAGTCTACCCACATGTTGAGATCTCTCTATCATTGTAGACTGTACTGAGTGGACCTCTATAATCTACACACACATGTTGAGATCTCCCCATTATTGTAGACTGTACTGAGTGGACCTCTATAATCTACCCACATGTTGAGATCTCCCCATTATTGTAGACTGTACTGAGTGTACCTTTATAATCTACCCACATGTTGAGATCTCCCCATCACTGTAGACTGTACTGAGTGGACCTCTATAATCTACCCACATGTTGAGATCTCCCCAGCCTTAGGTCGTTCTTTAATCACTCACTTTGATGATGATCATCAGCAGTATCAAGGATCCCTTCATGTCAGCTCTTCTGCTAATAGACTGTGGAATACCCTATTTGTCAAGTACAAGTCAAATTACGTACCTCAGTATTGGTAGTGTGCGCTGCTGTTAGTGTGTGTGATATATTGGATTCATTTGCCCTGAAGCTCTACTCCAGTGAGTTCGACTTATTGAATAAGACCAGACTCTGTTTGTTTGCAGCTGATCATCTGTGTCCTGTGGTTTATCCACCATCCCCAGCAACCATGTCAACTGCATTATTAAATTAATTGTAATTAATTTAAGAACTGTAGATTATCAGGTGCCGTCAGACAATACACAAATTAAGTGTAGTTGTAGAAATTTTTACTCACAGCAATTCCTTGTTTTAACCATCTATGGGAATACACACGTACATAGTAACCGCGGTGCATTGATCCTGCCCACAGCCTATGTGGATAGTTTAGTAGGCGTACATTTGTGCATCTGTGTACATTGACTGTTGACATGTAAATGCTGTAAACACATCAAAAGTACATGTTTACAAAACAATTTGTATGCATGTAAACTGAGATGTAAACAGACTAAGAGCATGTGCTGAACCTGCAGTTATAGTGATAGTGGTGAAGCACTACAAGTTATCACAATCAGCTCAAATTAAGGGGACTATCGAATTAATGCTGTTCAAAGATACACCACAGATTACTCTATGTTAGCATGATGTGGAGAAATGTATGTGCATATGTGTGCAACTAGTTTGTGTTTTCTCAGCACCTCCACACACAGATGTCCCCGTCTGTTGGGTGTTTGCAGCTTTGTGAGGTGACCTTGTTCCTGCAGACTACAGCATCCCTTGGGTGGCTATGGTGATGGGTGCAACAAGAGGAGCACCTCCACTGGCAGATGTAACCGTCATTTGGTCGGCGGCAGTAGGATTGAGTGAATCGCGGACACACTGTACGTGACTTGATATTAGTAGATGCACTATAGCAGCGACAGTACTGAGGTGGACGTCGACAGGCACAAGAGGATCTGTCCAGTACATAGCCACTAGGAGAGCGTCTTGAGCACACACACTGGCAGGTGTGTCGATTGAGTGTGTACCCAGTAGGACAGCGTCTTGAACACACACACTGGCAGGTGTGTGTGTTGAGTGTGTACCCAGTAGGACAGCGTCTTGAGCACACACACTGACAGGCGTGTCGATTGAGTGTGTACCTTGTGTCTTGGAGGGCAGGGAGGACACACACACGCTTCTTGTTCCTTGTCCAGTGTCAACCCAGGAGGACACACACACCGACCCTGCTGCTTGTCATGCACCTGTCCTCGGTGAGGACACACACACTGCAGCAAGCTACTCTCCCACACCAAGTTTAATATGCATTCACAAATACTTGTGTCTGCATCCCGTACTAGTCCTTGGAGGCAATCGCAAGAACAGGTTTTTTGGTTGAGTGCTTCTCTCTCTGTACATTTCTTAGTACACTGACAACCGCACACACCGTCTATTTCAACAACAGAGTACCCATTGCTACAACGGGGGCATTCACAGGCTTTGGTGTCGGGATAGTATGCCTTCCCAGTTGGACACTGACACTTGTCGATGTGTTGGTTGTATGTAGGTGAGTCCTTCTGGGCAAAGGCAGTTGCAGGATGAAGAGTCCAGTGTAGAGTATTGCGGACACTGTCTACTGCACGCACACGTGCAGTAGTGATTGGCTCCCTCATTTGCAGTATGGTGAGGTGGGCAGTAGCACACACAGCGATTTATGTCCGTGTACCACTGCTTGTTACCCGGACAATGACAGGTCTTTGTAGTTGTGTCATATACGAGGTTTGATGGACACTCGCACAATTTAGTGTGACTGTTGTACACAGCTCGCTTCTTACACAGCTGGACACACAAGCATGTAACAGGATCTTGTACCTGTGTGTGTGTGTGTGTGTGTGTGTGTGTGTGCGTGTGTGCGTGTGTGCGTGTGTGTGTGTGCGTGTGTGCGTGTGTGCGCGCGTGTGTGTGTGTGTGTGTGTGTGTGTGTGTGTGCGTGTGTGTGCATGTGTGTGTGTGTACGTGTGTGTGTGTGTGTGTGTGTGTGTGTGTGTGTGTGTGTGTGTGTGTGTGTGTGTGTGTGTGTGTGTGATATGCATGGGTATTAAGGAATAGCGAAATACCAATATACACCATCTGATTTGCATATATCTGACAATAGACGAGCTCTCCGCTCACCTCTCCACATCTACAAGTCCTTGGTGCACATTCACATATACATGTTCCTTGCTGGTAGCGTGGGATGTGATGTTCTGTACAGGTGACATCATACCTCATTCTGCACACTAGTCTATGGAGATGGTAGGGGTCAGGGGGAGACTGGATTACTAGCTGCAACCTTTGGAGAAGGGAAAAGCAAAGGAAATCAATTTTGTGATATTGTGAAAACTTTAGTAGATTATGCCTAATTTAGTGGAGCCAGATCACAACCTGTTTTTGAAAATGGAGGCAAAAATGGTTGTCTATTTCCATGAGACTATAGCTTATGTATTTCAGGATTTCCCCATCTACCACTGAGTGGACCTCTATAATCTACCCACATGTTGAGATCTCCCCATCGTTGTAGACTGTACTGAGTGGACCTCTATAATCTACCCACATGTTGAGATCTCCCCATCGTTGTAGACTGTACTGAGTGGACCTCTATAATCTACCCACATGTTGAGATCTCCCCATCGTTGTAGACTGTACTGAGCTAGTGGCCCTCTATAATCTACCCACATGTTGAGATCTCCCCATCATTGTAGGCTGTACTGAGTGGACCTCTATAATCTACCCACATGTTGAGATCTCCCCAGCTGTTCTTCAATCACTCACTTTGATGATCATCATCAGCAGTATAAAGGATCCCTTCATGTCAGCTCCTCTGCTGGTAAACTGTAGAACTCCCTGTTTCTCAACAGTTAAACTAGCTCAGTATCAGTAGTGTGTACAGCTGCTACTAGGGTGTCTGCTGTTTTCCCTGCAGCGTGCCCTCCTGATAAACTGTGTGTGTACATGTGTGTGTGTGTGTGTGTGTGTAGTATCTATGGTGTGTGCCATACCTAGGGTATGGAGAGGAGCCAAATGCACAAGTGTCAGCAGACAATCCAATTATCTCCAACCACATTCAGACATCTGCTCCTTCCATTAATGATGCAATAATCAATAATATTCAATTAATGTGTGAAGCCTTTGGGGTAGGGGAGAAATGGCTGATTTCGAGTAGTCTCCCCTGAGTCAGTTGACTGCAGGCTGTGGTCAGCAAAATAGTCAATTAGTCAATCTAGTGCTGATGTTTCGTTACATGTATGCTGGGTTGAAGGAAGGGTATCAACATGTGTTCTAGAAATATTTACACTATTTTGTACACTTTTTGGGCAATATTCCCACTATTTTGCAGACAGGAGTGGCTACTTCCTGTGTGTGTGGCTACTTCCCGTGGATGTGGCTACTTCCTATAGCGTAGATCCTTGGGAAGGTACAGTACACACAAAAAGGCACGTACAGTACCTCCATGCAGCATTGCACCCACCCCCCACACACAACATGCATGCATCTACACACACTCATGCTCATGTTAACACATACACAAGTGGTAGTATGGGAATAATGTTAAATGTGTAGAGGTCCAATTATTGTAATGCTATGTTACATATTACGTAGTATCTGAATGATATTATTATTGCAGTAGTACCTCTTGAGAGACCACCCTCGTGAGAGAACCCTCTTTTATAAGACCAGCCTTACTGGAAATAAATGCACATATATCCCATACTAATTCCCCCTCATCAGAGACCACCTCTTTTGAGGACCGCCTTTCGCCTGTCCCTAAGAGTGGTCTCTCAGAAGGGGCACTACTGTGCATGTGTGAAAGCCGACTACAGTTGTTATGCATGTGTACATACATAGGAACACACATGTATATTTGTACGTAGGCAACCACTATAAGCTACACAATGTTTCGTCTTCGGGTGCAATAGGTATCACTGTTCAGCAGAAGATAGCATTTCACTCATTGTTAGAATTCTTAGTAAAGTGAGTTAATATTATACAGCAGCAAAAATGTGTACATGTGTGTGTGTGTGTGTGTCTGCATAGTTCTCTAGTTTTCTGTTCTGTTTACTCCAACGGCTCTAACCTCGGTATTTGCAGGTCCACTTGCAGCCCTTCTTGGGACAGGAGTAGTAGCTGTAGTACTTATGACAGTAGCTGTAGTAGCCGTACCCGTGTTTAGGGACGCAGCATCGTTTTACTGGCTTGCGCTTCACACACTTGCAGAGCTTGTGATTCCAGTAGTAGCCGTATGGGCAGTAGTAGTAGCGATAACACTTGCAGGTGCAGCTAGGTTTGTAGAGGTAGTGGTAGCGAGGACATTTCTTGTAGCAGTGGCGGTATCCGCCATTAGGCTCGGGGTCAGCATTGGCATCTGGTTCAGGATCAGCATCAGGGTCAGGGTCGGGATCAGCATAAGCATCGGGGTCAGGATCGGGATCAGGGTTGGGATCGGGGTTGGGATCTGGGTCAGCCTGGGCTGCCAGCACAAGGCAGAAAACCAGTCCTGCTATGATGAAAACAGATTTCTTCATCCTTTGCCGTTTGATCCAACAGTAGAAGCTACGAAATTCGTCTATGAATGAGTTCTTCCTTTGCTTTTGCTGAAGAAGAAAAGAAGTTGTCAGCTGCAATAAACCTAGCTACTTTTATACAGCTCCATCATCTACAGACCCTACCCACTGTGTTGTCAACATGTATTTGTACCTCTCATCCGGTTAAAGACCATTTTAGGAGAAGGGGACCTCCTTGAGTCAGTAGTTTGCAAGCATAAAACCTGCCAACTCCACAACTGAATGTCAAATCATGTATTGTTGAAGTCCCCCTTCAACCCTCTGAACTGTTATGATGATGCTGTTCTGACCAAGACAGACGGGTGTGAGGGTAGATGGAGGACACGTGGTTCACCCTCAACAGATTTATGTCTTTGTTTTCAAAGATCCCACCTATAGGATACCAACCAAACCATTATTTCTTCTATGACTTGCACATGTGGCATTGGAATTAAGAACACACACACACACACACACACACACACACACACACACACACACACACACACACACACACACACACACACACACACACACACACACACACACACACACACACACATACACTCATACACACACATGTACCCACACCCATACTGGTATAATAGTTGACTCCAATGCACAATAGCTTAGATGTGTGTGTAAATGCAGTGCACTTGTACCCTTAATACCAGTGTACAGACTTGTACATACATTATATTGTGTGTTTGTACAGTATGTGTGTGTGTGTGTGTGTGTGTGTGTACAATTAGCACTAAAGTTCGCACATAGCATGGATTTTCTTGCAGTTCTGGTACTGAAATGGGTTCTCTCATCCTGCACAAACCTTCTGTCCTCATACATGTCTTCCACTAATATTAATCATACACACCTCCCACTCACTGTACACACCTCCAACTCACTGCACACACCTCCCACTCACTGTACACACCTCCCACTCACTGTACACACCTCCCACTCACTGCACACACCTCCCACTCACTGTACACACCTCCCACTCTCTGCACACACCTCCCACTCACTGTACACACCTCCCACTCACTGTACACACCTCCCACTCACTGTACACACCTCTTGCCTGTCCCTAAGGGTGGTCTCTCAAAAGGGTCACTTCTGTTCATGTGTGAAAGTCAACTACAGTTGTTATGCATGTGTACATGCATAGGAACACACATGTATATTTATATGTAGGCAACCACTATATGTAGGCAACCACTATATGTAGGCAACCACTATATGTAGGCAACCACTATATGTAGGCGACCACTATATGTAGGCAACCACTATATGTAGGCAACCACTATAAGCTACACAATGTTTCGTCTTCATGTGCAATATATGTAGGTAGACTGTTCAGCAGAAGATAGCATTTCACTCATTATTAGAATCTTTAGTAAAGTGAGTAAATATTACACAGCAGCAAAAATGTGTACATGTGTGTGTGTGTGTGTGCATAGTTCTCTAGTTTTCTGTTCTGTTTGCTCCAACGGCTCTAACCTCGGTAGTGGCAGGTCCACTTGCAGCCCTTCTTGGGACAGGAGTAGTAGCTGTAGTACTTATGACAGTAGCTGTAGTAGCCGTACCCGTGTTTAGGGACGCAGCATCGTTTTACTGGCTTGCGCTTCACACACTTGCAGAGCTTGTGATTCCAGTAGTAGCCGTATGGGCAGTAGTAGTAGCGATAACATTTGCAGGAACAGCTAGGTTTGTAGAGGTAGTGGTAGCGAGGACATTTCTTGTAGCAGTGGCGGTATCCGCCATTAGGCTCGGGGTCAGCATTGGCATCTGGGTCGGCATCAGCATCAGGGTCAGGGTCGGGATCAGCATAAGCATCGGGGTCAGGATCGGGATCAGGGTTGGGATCGGGGTTGGGATCTGGGTCAGCCTGGGCTGCCAGCACAAGGCAGAAAACCAGTCCTGCTATGATGAAAACAGATTTCTTCATCCTTTGCCGTTTGTTCCAACAGTAGGAGCTGCAAAATCCTTCTATGAATGAGTTCTTCCTTTGCCTCTTCTGAAGAAGAAAAAGAAGTTGTCAGCTGCAGTAAACCTAGTGACTTTTATAGAGCTCCATCATCTACAGACCCCACCCACTGTGTTGTCAACATGTATTTGTACCTCTCATCCGGTTAAAGACCATTTTAGGAGAAGGGGACCTCCTTGAGTCAGTAGTTTGCAAGCATAAAACCTGCCAACTCCACAACTGAATGTCAAATCATGTATTGTTGAAGTCCCCCTTCAACCCTCTGAACTGTTATGATGATGCTGTTGTGACCAAGACAGACGGGTGTGAGGGTAGATGGAGGACACGTGGTTCACCCTCAACAGATTTATGTCTTTGTTTTCAAAGATCCCACCTATAGGATACCAACCAAACCATTATTTCTTCTATGACTTGCACATGTGGCATTGGAATTAAGAACACACACACACACACACACACACACACACACACACACACACACACACACACACACACACACACACACACACACACACACACACACACACACACATACACTCATACACACACATGTACCCACACCCATACTGGTATAATAGTTGACTCCAATGCACAATAGCTTAGATGTGTGTGTAAATGCAGTGCACTTGTACCCTTAATACCAGTGTACAGACTTGTACATACATTATATTGTGTGTTTGTACAGTATGTGTGTGTGTGTGTCAGTGTGTGTGTGTGTGTGTGTGTGTGTGTGTGTGTGTGTGTGTGTGTGTGTGTGTGTGTGTACAATTAGCACTAAAGTTCGCACATAGCATGGATTTTCTTGCAGTTCTGGTACTGAAATGGGTTCTCTCATCCTGCACAAACCTTCTGTCCTCATACATGTCTTCCACTAATATTAATCATACACACCTCCCACTCACTGTACACACCTCCAACTCACTGCACACACCTCCCACTCACTGTACACACCTCCCACTCACTGCACACACCTCCCACTCACTGTACACACCTCCCACTCACTGCACACACCTCCCACTCACTGCACACACCTCCCACTCACTGTACACACCTCCCACTCACAGTACACACCTCCCACTCACTGTACACACCTCCCACTCACTGCACACACCTCCCACTCACTTTTTTCACAGTTAATTACTTATTATTAAATTGGAAAAGGTACAGTATATTCACATGCAGAAGATTGGTGGTGATGGGGTAATCGTATGAAATTAGAATGTGTACTGTGGAGCTCTCATAAATACATAAAACAAGAAATTGGCATTGGATGAGGTACTAGAACTGAATAGTAGCAAATGGGTGAGATAGGTGTGTGTGACTCAGCAGCAGATAGTTCGGTGGAATCAGGGAATTGAGGGATGAATTGTGGCCTGGATCTAGAACCTCTGATGCAAAGGATGGATGACCTGGGCCATGATAATCCCAGATGGCAGCGTAACCAGCCCATTGTGGCAGAGTATGGCTGATTTCTTTTTTCCGCCAGGAGGTGTGCCGGCCTCTGGTAGAAGATGGTGGCCGCACATCCCATGCTGCCAGAGCTACTGAAAACCAAAGAAGTGAAAGATCCATTATCAATCTCAACAATTCTTTGTTCATATGATCTCTTCTTTGATCTCTCGTGATGGTTGAAGCAAGAGGCCAGTCGGAACTTCTGGTTAGACTTGGCGAAGGGGTTGAAGACGTTTACATCATAAAATGCCATTTGTTTATGTATTTCCCCAGAAGTTCCTGGCACTGATATCAACTCTTGCCTGGTTCTCTTGCCTGGTCCTCTTGCCTGGTCCTTCTCCTGATAGAGGCTCTATAGTACCGGTTCAAGCTTGACATCATGACATACCTCTGCAAGTAGCATACCAGTGAGGTCCCGTATCTCATTGTGTCTGATGGTCAGGGAAAGCTCCCCTAGGACAGCTGAGCGCGTGATCCACTGAAAAGGTCTCA
>CAUJGJ010000006.1:249276-264276 GCA_963170055.1 Halisarca cf. caerulea
AAGGGAGGGCCCATGCAGGGTGCATGAGGTTATCTGCATGCGCACTGCCACCAGGTACAGAGATTGAATATGCATACAATGTCGTGTGGTTGGATCGTTCAAGGACTGAAATGTCTGTGGCAAAGCCCCATCTGATGTTTTCAGAGAAAACCTATAGGTCAGAAGTATAAACTGAATCCTGCAACTCGATCTTCGATTGTTTTACATGTTAAATCGTTGCAGATGTGGATTGCAGTGTTGTGCATGCATGCATACACATGTGTACGATCATTAAAACCATTTTCTTGCATGGGCCATTTGTATGGTCCGGGCTGACAAGCATTAATTCGTCTTAAAATAATAGTAGCTAATTGCAGACACACCTATTTTACAACGAAGCCCTGTAAATTCAAACCTCTGAGTTGGGAACACCCACACATAATGTAAACACATGCCACTAACAGAACTCAAATGGCTCTCTGCATTTTGCCAAAGACCATGCAACTTCAAACCCTGAAATGCATCAGGAGACGTCAAAAATCAGAACAGTCCTTTCTAGTCCCAGGGTGCCCAGAATATATATATATATATACTGTGGAACCTGTCTATTGTGGTCACTGTGTAATGCAGCCACCTGTCTATATATACCAGCCACTAATTCTTCTCCGAATCAGCAGTAATGTATGGTATTCTACCTCATTAAA
Source organism: Halisarca cf. caerulea (assembly GCA_963170055.1). Taxonomy (NCBI): domain Eukaryota; kingdom Metazoa; phylum Porifera; class Demospongiae; order Chondrillida; family Halisarcidae; genus Halisarca; species Halisarca cf. caerulea. The sequence goes on from CAUJGJ010000006.1 coordinate 249,960, forward strand.
GCAGCCACCTGTCTATAACAGCCAAAAATTTTCGCCCCAATGGTGACCGCAATAGACAGGTTCCACTGTATATACATATACATATATATATATATATATATATATATATATATATATATATATATATATATAGGGTTTCCACTGTGTATGTGCCAAAGCAGGTACCACTGTGGATGTGACAGAGCAGGTGGCACTGTGGATGTGTGACAGTGTCACTGGGCCAGTTTTGTTTATCAGTTAAATTATTACATAGAAGAGCCAAGTTTACAGACAGTACAGCCTGGGTTATCCAGCACGTCTTGGTTTATCCGGTATAATTTTTATATGAACAATGGGAAACGTACGCATGTTAAGCTATAGATGTAAGCCAACTATACATGAGGTAACTTAAAAGTCCTGTGACATGCACCAAATTTCTGGCCGCTGTGTCAGTGTTACCATAGATACTTTATAATCCGCATCTATGGTGCTACGCATGGTAATGCAGTTGAACCTCTCTATAATGAGCCCTGGATATAATGAAATCCCTGATAGCATATATAACAAGTATGGACCATCGAATGTACACCTACATATTATACTTGATTGTAAATGAGCCTTTATGAAGTGAACACCCTTGTGTTGGTTATAGCAAAATCCTGTCATGATACGGTTGGGTGGGGATATAATATTATATTATGTGTTCAATAATAGTCATATTTGGTAAAATATAATTATATTCGCAGAACCTGTATGGTAACTAAGCAACACTATTCAAAATGGCTGCTGCTCAAAGCACAGGTTTACCTAAGCAGACCGTTGATTTGAACAAGTTGAAAGAAGAATTATTAGCCGCCAAACATTCAGAAGATCGATATAAAAGAGAAAATGACGCCAAGTTTCGTGCAATAGCCCAAAGAGTCGAATCATACGAGGAATTCAGGTTTGTACACAAGTGTCATGTTAGCGTATATACGTATGTTACGTACGTACGTAGTATAGAGTGTCTATGATGTTAGTCAGAGCAGTATATTTATTCAGAAATATGTATCCAGTATTAATATATAGTCAATTTACGAGGGTTAATTTACTGAATGAAAGGAATTTTCTTTATTCCCGTTATTCATATGCTGCAATCTAATAAAAATATTGTAGCATTGTGTGTATTTGAGCATGTGTGTGTGTGTGTGTGTGTGTGTGTGTGTGTGTGTGTGTGTGTGTGTGTGTGTGTGCATGTGTGCATGCGTGCTTGCGTGTTTGTGTGTTGTGTGTTCGCTTGTGTGTGTATGTGTATGTGTGTGTGTGTGTGTGTGTGTGTGTGTGTGTGTGTGTGTGTGTGTGTGTGTGCGTGTGCATCTGTGCATGCGTGTGTGCGTGCCTGCGTGTGTGAGAGCACATCTTGCGTACACATGTGTAGGACCGTACAGTAATTGTTGTTGCATACGTACGTACGTATGTGCATATGTATTCCACTGTGTATTTCACACTCAGGGATATTGTGAAAGCTTCTCATTTGAAACCAGTAGATCCCAAGGAGATCACTACGTTGTCATCATCTCGTCAGCCTTGGAACACTTTGGGTGGGAAAGATGGAGAAGAACCAGAAACTCTGAGCAACTTTGTGGAGAAAGACTGTGTTCCAAATAACTTACAAGAGTTTTTGAGAATCTGGAGAAAGTTGGACAGAGAGGACGTTGAAGGAAGATACAGACTTCTCATGAGCCTTGGTGTTGAGGGTATGAAGAGAATATTCCCAGTGGAAGTCAGCAGTGAGGTGGTTGGGGATATCATTACTGCCTTGCATCACGTGAGCCATTTATTATTCATAAATACTGCATGCATTAGTCTTTCATATCCAGATGTTTTCCTCCATTCTATGTACATACGTATGTATGTAAGTGTGTACGCATCTATAGCATAATTGGTTGACTAATATGAGTACGTGTGTACACGTGTACATACATACATACGTATGTACGTAAGTACGTAGATTACGTAGAGGAAAGGTTGGCAGCACTGGATTCTGCATATGGTATCTGGTATAGAGGAGTGGTAAATCTCTACAGTATGTACGCATGTCTCCTGGTATAGAGGAGTGGTGAATGTCTACAGTATGTACGCATGTCTCCTGGTATAGAGGAGTGATAAATGTCTACAGTATGTACGTACGTGTATGTCTCCTGGTATAGAGGAGTGGTGAATGTCTACAGTATGTACGTATGTCTCCTGGTATAGAGGAGTGGTGAATGTCTACAGTATGTACGTATGTCTCCTGGTATAGAGGAGTGGTGAATGTCTATGGTATGTACACATGTCTCCACTTGCATGGAATGTTTCCCGCTCAATTGTCCCATGTCTTCACATTTCCGAATGCTGAATCACGGATGCATGCTTCATTGTCATTCAATGTGTACGTATGTACGTACACATAGTAATAGTAATCTAAAAGCAGGCCCAACCTACAATGAGTAATCCTACTGTGTTACATACATACGTACATATGTGTATGTACATACGTACGTACCTAGAAACAGCAGGCCCATCCTGTAATCAGTACAGCTATATATGCTGGTGTGCCTAGGAAGAGCAGGCCTGTCACACCAAATCATGTCCCCCTAAATGTGGTCTGGTGTGGATGCTTATCAAATGCAAACTCGAATCCTTGGGGTGTTTGGGTTTTGTGTTGATAACACGATTGAGGGACAACTTACGGCAGGGGACCATTCACAGTGTTACAGGCCCACCCTGTAATCAGTACAGCACAGTTGTGTTGGTGCACAGTACCTCAAAACAGCAGACCCACCCTGGTATCAGTACAGTACATTTGTGTTGGTGCACAGTACCTCAAAAAAGAAAACACACCCTATATCAGTACAGCTGCGTACTTTGGTGTACATTCCTATGCTAAAGTATTATCTGTTACTAGCTTTCCTGTCGTTTGACATACGTACATATGCATGTACGTACATGTACGTACATACGTACATATGCGTATACGCAAGTAGATACGTATGAAAGTACACAAGTTGCCAATCCCCACCAACTTTGGCAGTGGTTGGTGATACCTATATGTACGTACGTTTAAGACCTTATGGTGCAGTCTTTAGAATAATGGTAGTTTGTGTAACATACGTACATATGTATGTATGTATGCCGTACATAGTGTTTCATAAATGCTCTTCATGTACGTAGTTTAATCTTTAGCAATGAAAGCTGCAATTGTCTTTGTTACGTAGGTCAGCAGAGGAATCCAAAAACTTCATACTTTAGTAGCAGTTAAGCCCTAACCTTAACCCTAGTAATAATGGAGTGCTCCACATTTTCAATGGCTGTAAGTAAACTAGATATTCGAAGCACGTGGTTTGTGTCATTATACGTACGTACGTATGTATGTGCATACATCATTACAACCCGTGGGCTGATCATATGACCATGTTGTACGGCAGGACTTAAGCACGGTAATACCACTTAAGGTTTATATTGTCGGTATTACTAATAATCGATATACTGTGAAACACTAGTCGTACATGGATAAGTAGGCTGCCAACCCCCACCAACTTTGGCCAGTCTTTTCACTAATTGTAGTTGTTAGAAACACACTACAGTCAAACCTCGTCAAGATGAATTTTAGGGGACCCACAAATTAGTTCGCATCATATCGGAAGTTCTTCTTATCAGGATGTGATACCACATGTACAGTACTACAGCAAACCAACAGGGCTTGGGAACCACATGTACAGTACTACAGCAAACCAACAGGGCTTGGGAACCCCATGTACAGTACTACAGCAGACCAACAGGGCTTGGGAACCCCATGTACTGTACTACAGCAAACCAACAGGGCTTGGGAACCACATGTACAGTACTACAGCAAACCAACAGGGCTTGGGAACCACATGTACAGTACTACAGCAAACCAACAGGGCTTGGGAACCCCATGTACTGTACTACAGCAGACCAACAGGGCTTGGGAACCACATGTACAGTACTACAGCAAACCAACAGGGCTTGGGAACCACATGTACAGTACTACAGCAAACCAACAGGGCTTGGGAACCCCATGTACAGTACTACAGCAAACCAACAGGGCTTGGGAACCCCATGTACAGTACTACAGCAAACCAACAGGGCTTGGGAACCCCATGTACAGTACTACAGCAGACCAACAGGGCTTGGGAACCACATGTACAGTACTACAGCAAACCAACAGGGCTTGGGAACCAATTCATGTCAAGCAAAAATTTGTCTCCAGAGGCTTCTTCTTAGCGAGGTTCCACTACGCATGTGATCTGTCACTACTGCGCTAGCAAGTCGAGTGGTGATGTGTCTCTGACCCTCAAGCAAAATTGACTATGTCAGTTCTTGATTCTGGCATTAGGAAGGTTTGAAAGCTTATGGGATGACAATAAGCCAAAGGACTACGTACAGGCAACACTGCCTGGGTCCTGCCGTACACTTACGTATGTACGTATGTGCATACGTACGTACGTATGTACTATGTATGTTTGTACTGAGGTGGATAGTGATGGTTCTTACTGTATGTATTGTGCAGAGCTACGTACATACGTACCTAGCCTGTGGAGCCTGTACATGAAACCACTCATAAGGGCCCAGCCAAGTGTCTACTGTAGACAGGTGGTTGCTTTATAGGAACATGAAATACCAAATTACATATAGTCAAACTTCTGTAATCCAACATTCTCTCTAATCCAACCATCTGACAAGGTACAGTAACCATATTGAAGTTTGCTAAGAGTCACGCATAATCCGACAACCTTCTGATCCATTTTTTCAAGCCCCATTGAGTGTCGGATTAGAGAGGTTTCACTGAGGTTGACGCTGTGATTAAGCCTGCCTTAGCCGTCATAAACGACTTCTTCTGTGTGAGTGTTGCAGCAGTAGCAGTGTTAAATGTGATGGGTGCCCCTGTGTTCTACTTATAAGTGTAGGAGTGTCTGTGGGGTCTGCATGTGTAGTGAGTGTCCATGTGGTCTGCATGTGTAGTGAGTGTCCATGTGGTCTGCATGTGTCCATGTGGTCTGCATGTGTAGTGAGTGTCCATGTGGTCTGCATGTGTAGTGAGTGTCCATGTGGTTTGCATGTGTAGTGAGTGTCCATGTGGTCTGCATGTGTAGTGAGTGTCCATGTGGTCTGCATGTGTAGTGAGTGTCCATGTGGTTTGCATGTGTAGTGAGTGTCCATGTGGTTTATATGTATGGTAAGTGCTGTATCCATGTATGTTTACATTGTGTTATGCAGGGTTGCTGTGATGCTGAGCTTGTGGAAGTTGTTCAGATTTTGGAGTGGATGGCTCAAAGTAAAAGAGTTTCGCTCTCCATCAGCTTTCTATCACGTCCAGAGAAGCATTGTCTCCAGGAAATTTTCAATAGACTGGAACAGAAAGGTGTTCAGGTAGACTTCAAAGATAAATTCATTCAATGAGGTGTGTGTGTGTGTGTGTACTTCCTATTAGTATACAATTTTTACAGGTAATTCGTATCTATAGTTGCATCATCATTTAACTATGATTGCATCATCATTTTGAGTGATCACTCTCTTGCTGCCAAAGTGCATTCTTGTGGTTTCACATCTTCAGCTGTTCCACTTCCTGTCTAGCAGTTAGGGAACTTCTGAATTCCTTCATTCTTGTATTGTGTGCTCGCCCACGTCTTTGTGTTTGTGATCCTATAGTGCATATTGTGATGCTGTATTTGAGGTTTTAGTATTTCTAGTACACGTTGTGTGTGTGCGTGTGTGTGAATGTGTGTGTGTGTGTGTGTGTGTGTGTGTGTGTGTGTGTGTGTGTGTGTATGTGTGTGTGTGTGTGCGTGTGTGTGAATGTGTGTGTGTGTGTGTGTGTGTGTGTGTGTATGTGTGTGTGTGTGTGTGTGTGTGTGTGTGTGTGTGTGTGTGTGTGTGTGTGTGTGTGTGTGTGTGTGTGTGTGTGTGTGTGTGTGTGTGTGTGTGTGTGTGCAGTACATACGTATGTGATGATCAACCAAACCTGTAATCATACATACATACGTACATACATACGTACGTACATGAGTTGTATACAGCTGGCTATTTGTACTTGTAGATGTAATGCCATTCTACAACAACGTATCTACGTAACTTCATAAAATTTTCACAACCATTAATATTGTGGGAATTTCTTGAGTGGTCTTCTTTCGTGAACATTTAGGATTTGCATTTTTTTATCTATGTACGTATGTGCGTGTGCACAGTTTTGACTCTTTAATCTGGTTGCATTTGTTGCACCCAATGATGCTGGATTAAGAGAGGGTGCTACGATGCACTGTGGACACATTGGGTATGCATTTCTACTGGCTGGATAGCAAGGGTTCTGGATCATCAAAGGCTGGATTAAAGAGTCACAACAACTGTACTGTAGTACCCATGTAATCGTGTGATGATGGGCTTTGCGTGTTTCTTTGTTTGTGAATATTCCACTCTAAAGGAAATACGTATGTATGTACGTACATACATAATCTGCAGCATGAAGTGGTTGCTAATTTGGATGTGTTTTATCTTTGGACAGATAGTGCATGTCACAGCTTTTCTGTCACAATGTCAAGAATTTCTACAAGAGGAGTTGCGTTATTGCAAAATTTTGTTCTGGAATATTTAAAAATTGATCATCCAAAAAGTTATGCTGTCTTTGGTTATGTGAAAATGTGATTGCAACCTTGCATCCCAGGCCATGATTCACAACTATTCACACTTGCAGAAATGCGGGCCACTACGATATACATACGTGCATACAGTAGTACCCCTTTTGGGAGACCACCCTCATGAAAGACCACCTCTTTTGTAAGATCAGCTCTACTGCTCACAAATGTACGTACCTACATACGTATATGTGCCCTATACTAAGTCTCCCCTTGATAGAGACCACCTCTTGTGAAAGACCACTTTTCATAAGTCCCTAACGATGGCCTCGCAAAAGGGGTACTTCTGTACTTCTGTACGTACGTACGTATGTACATATGATCCATACATACATATGAATAGGCAATGCACTAAAAGCCTGTACACAAGTACTGACTTACATACGTGTGCACGTACGTTTATCTACTGATGCATTGTATGGCTGTGTACAGATGTACCTACGTATGTACATCTACACGTACGTACGTATGTACATCTATACGTATGTATGTATGTACATCTATACTTACGTCTGTACATCTACACGTACGTACGTATGTACATCTATACGTACGTACGTATGTACATCTACATGTACGTATGTACGTACATCTATACTTACGTCTGTACATCTATACGTACGTATGTACGTACATCTATACGTAGGTAGGTATGCGCATTCCACTTGGGACTCTGCACTTCTACATGCAAACACTTCCTGCAGTTAAAAATTTCTTATTGTAATAATCTGTAAATCCTCAGTAATTCTATTTGGTTGGCATTACATCATATACTATTTATACTTTGTGATAAAGAACCTCCTAGACCGTACCTGTCTTCACCACAGAACTCATCTTTGACAGTTTGGTGGGGACTAGGGTAATTACATTATTCTGATGTCATGTCCAAAATAGTATATTTTAGGTTTCTCCTTTCCTCATGTACGTACGTACCTGTCTCCACCACAGAGATTGACTTAGACAGTTTGGTGGAGACCAGGGTAATTACATTATTCTGATGTCATGTCCAAATATAGTGTATTTTTGTAATAAAATGACCTAATAAGGTCATAAATACGTATTAGCGATCGCCCACCTCCACTGTGCAGCAGTTCTCAATGCTCGATGTGGTGGGTAGATCATATCGTAGCCTGGTACTCCGGGACTGCTATCACAGGAAGTGAAAGGAGTGTGGCTGTGCACACTTATTGCACACTGCCTATACTGCATACTATAAAATGAGGGCTACCTTTGTGGTTTAAGGGGAGGAAGGGGGAGAGAAAGGGACATTCACCCTTTACCACCTCCAACTACGTAGTCTTCTGGCCCCCCCCCCCCCCCTAGTTTATACCTTCTACCTACATAAACACCCCCTACCTTGTCATATGTACGTATGTACATAGTTAGCCCCACTCAGTTCACTAGTACCAACATACAGTCATAAGTATTTGCGTATGTACATACATACATAGGTATAATATTATCACTCATTTTATAGCAAGTCTAGATGTAGGACTCATTACGTACATATGTGTATATAAAGTTTGATATCTGTGTTTTATACATGTATGTGCATACGTGCAATGTGAAAATATACGTATACATAATTTCAGTAGTGTACTTTTTGTTTGGAGGTTGGGATGTAGGATGACTGGACTTTGTGTGTGTGTGTGTGCTTGTGTTTGTGTGTGTGTGTGTGTGTGTGTGTGTGTGTGTGTGTACGTGTGTGTGTGTGTGTGTGTGTGTGTGTGTGTGTGTGTGTGTGTGTGTGTGTGTGTGTGTGTGTGTACTTACGTACGTATGTGTGTGCAGTACATATGTGATGATCAACCAAACCTGTAATCATACATACATACTAGTGTTGCCACCATACTCGCGATATATCGATATATCATGTATGTATGTATGTACAGTTTTGACTCTTTAATCTGGTTGCATTTGTTGCACCCAATGATGCTGGATTAAGAGAGGGTGCTACGATGCACTGTGGACACATTGGGTATACATTTCTACTGGCTGGATAGCAAGGGTTCTGGATCATCAAAGGCTGGATTAAAGAGTCACAACAACTGTACTGTAGTACCCATGTAATCGTGTGATGATGGGCTTTGCGTGTTTCTTTGTTTGTGAATATTCCACTCTAAAGGAAATACGTATGTATGTACGTACATACGTACATACATAATCTGCAGCATGAAGTGGTTGCTAATTTGGATGTGTTTTATCTTTGGACAGATAGTGCATGTCACAGCTTTTCTGTCACAATGTCAAGAATTTCTACAAGAGGAGTTGCGTTATTGCAAAATTTTGTTCTGGAATATTTAAAAATTGATCATCCAAAAAGTTATGCTGTCTTTGGTTATGTGAAAATGTGATTGCAACCTTGCATCCCAGGCCATGATTCACAACTATTCACACTTGCAGAAATGCGGGCCACTACGATATGCATACATACGTATATACGTATGTATGTACATACAGTAGTACCCCTTTTGAGAGACCACCCCATGAAAGACCACCTCTTTTGTAAGATCAGCTCCACTGATCACAAATGTACGTACCTACGTACATATATGTACCCTATACTAAATTCCCCTTGATAGAGACCACCTCTTGTGAAAGACCACTTTTCATAAGTCCCTAAGGGTGGCCTCGCAAAAGGGGTAATTCTGTACATACGTTTGGTCCATACATACATATGAATAGGCAATGCACTAAAGCCTGTACACAAGTACTGACTTACATACGTGTGCACGTACGTTTATCTACTGCTGCATTGTGTGGCTGTGTGCAGATGTACGCACGTATGTATGTGTATACATAGGTAGGTATGTGCATTCCACATGGGACTCTGCACTTCTACATACAAACACTTCCTGCAGTTAAAAAATTCTTATTGTAATAATATCTAAATCCTCAGTAATTCTATTTGGTTGGCATTACATCATATGCTATTTATACATTGTGATAAAGAACCTCCTAGACCGTACCTGTCTTCACCACAGAGCTCATCTTTGACAGTTTGGTGGGGACTAGGGTAATTACATTATTCTGATGTCATGTCCAAAAATAGTATATTTTTGATTTTGTCCTAACCTCGTGTACGTACCTGTCTCCACCACAGAGATCGACTTAGACAGTTTGGTGGAGACTAGGGTAATTACATTATTCTGATGTCATGTCCAAATATAGTGTATTTTTGTAATAAAATGACCTAATAAGGTCATAAATACGTATTAGCGATCACCCACCTCCACTGTGCAGCAGTTCTCAATGCTCGATGTGGTGGGTAGATCATATCGTAGCCTCGTACTCCAGGACTGCTATCACAGGAAGTAAAAGGAGTGTGGCTGTGCACACTTATTGCACACTGCCTATACTGCATACTATAAAATGAGGGCTACCTTTGTGGTTTAAGGGGAGGAGGGGGGAGAGAAAGGGACATTCACCCTTTACCACCTCCAACTACGTAGTCTTCTGGCTCCCCCCCCCAGTTTATACCTTCTACCTAAATATGCAACCCCAACTTTGTCATATGTGTGTATGTATGTACGTATGTACGTAGTTAGCCCCACTCAGTTCACTAGTACCAACATACAGTCATAAGTATTTGCGTATGTACATACATACATAGGTATAATATTATCACTCATTTCAAAGCAAGTCTAGATGTAGGATTTAATACGTACATATGTGTACATAAAGTTTAATATCTGTGTTTTATACATGTACGTATGTGCATACGTGCAATGTGAAAATGTACATCTACTTAATTTCAGTAGTGTACTTTTTGTTTGGAGGTTGGGATGTAGGATGACTGGACTTTGTGTGTGTGTGTGTGTGTGTGTCCGTGTGAAGTGTGTGTGTGTGTGTGTGTGTGTGTCTGTGTGTGTGTGTGTGTGTGAGAGAGAGAGTGTGTGTGCTTGTGTTTGTGTGTGTGTGTGTGTGTGTGTGTGTATTTGTGTGTGTGTGTGTATGTGTGTGTGTTTGTACGTACATTTGTTGTGTGTGTGTGTGTGTGTGTGTGTGTGTGTGTGTGTGTGTGTGTGTGTGTGTGCGCGCGCTTACGTACGTCTGTACATATGTATGTACATACATACATAATATTGCCATGCGTGGAATATTCATTCACTCGTATGTAGGTACATATACGTACGTACATACGTGTATACACACTCCACTGCCTTCTTCTATTCAGGATTGGTAGTTATGACTGTTGTCTACTGTTAGACAATATGTTCATATATACATACGTACATACCATTAAACTGTACTTGTTGTATGTACTATGTACGTACATACTTTCGTACATACTGTATGTATATACGTACTTTTGCCTTACGTATTTTGTAACCAGATCAATGAGGAAAAACATATGTATTGCATGGTACAGATGGGGTGATAGTACATGATGTGGATAATGATAATATGTACACTGTGTTCTCTTGTCTTTAGGCTGGGCCAATCCACTGTGACAGCCAGGATGGTTTGCTAGATATTGTTGTTCAGGATTTTTTTGTGACAATAGACAACAAATACACACAGTTGTGTACTTTTTGCTCTAAGGGGCCATTTCATTTTGAGTAAATGTGTAAAAATACAATTGTGTACCATTCTGTAAATATGCTTTTTGGAGGCAATTGTGCTTGGGACTTCACGTTAGGTGTGTGTGTGTTCATGTGTGTTATGCATATGCATGTACTAGATGTGTGATGATAGTTAACTGTGTGGATTAGAATTGGAGAAATATTCACTACTGTTGATAAGTATTCTGATGTCATATCCAAATATAGTATATTTCGGATGTTCCTCTTCTATACCTCATGTACCTGTCTCCACCACAGAGATCGCATTAGACAGTTTAGTGGGGAATGGGGTTATAACTTTATTCTGATGTCATGTCCAAATATAGTGTATTTTGGTCATAATATGACCTAATAAGGTCATAAATACATATTAGCGATTGCCCGCCTCCACTGTGCGGTAGTGCTCAACGTTCAATGTGGTGGGTAGATCATATTGTAGGCTGGTATCCTGAGACTGCTATCACAGGAGGTGAAAGGATCGATCGATCGATCTGCATGTGTGGCTGTGCACACTTATTGCACACTGCCTATACTGCATACTATAAGATCCGCGCTACCTAGAAAGAGAAATGCACCCCTTGCCACCTCGATCGATCCAGCTAGTCTTCTTGCAGCCCCCCTGCAGTATAACTTTAAACTATGCGCACTTACCTTGTCATATAGTTGGCCCCATTTAGCTTACTAGTACCTAATACGTATGTGTGTAGTAGGTATAATTGCCACTCATTTCATGGCAATGTAAGTCTGTATGTATGTAGGACTGAATATGTATGTATGTATGTATGTGTACTGTATTTTTATTCATGTACAAAGCGAAAATACCTATTATTGGATGTTGGATGTATGTACGTACGTATAGGATTCATGACTGTGTATGTGTGTGTGTGTGTGTGTGTGTGTGTGTGTGTGTGTATTATGTTTTTGTTTGTGCATGTGTGTGTGATATACACTTTTACATACTGTATATAGTACTACCACCATGCATGTGGAATATTCATCCACTGGAATGTATGTACATATGTATGTACATGTACGTAGATCTGTTGTCTACTGTTACTGTAACACAATACTTGCATGCCAATAAAACTGTACTTGTTGTGTATGTACCAACATGCATATGCATGCTTTTGCCGTAATTTGTAACCAGATCAATGAGGAAAAACATATGTATTGCATGGTACAGATGGGGTGATAGTACATGATGTGGATAATGATAATATGTACACTGTGTTCTCTTGTCTTTAGGCTGGGCCAATCCACTGTGACAGCCAGGATGGTTTGGTAGATATTGTTGTTCGAGATTTTTCTGTGAAAATAGACAACAAATACACATAGTTGTGTGTACTTTTGGCCCTAAGGAGCCATTTTATTTTGAGTAAATGTGTAAAAAATGTAATTGTATGCCATTCTGTAAATATGCCTTTTGGAGACAAATGTGCTTGTGATTTCTCATTAAGTGTGCATTAGAATTGGGGAAATATTCACTACTATGGTTATTTTTGGTACTTATTGATATCGTGATAATGGCGTGCAGTTTGTGATTTCATTGAAACCTCTCTAAAAGGACACCTCTGAAATGCAGCCATGCACCTCGATCCTTTAACAGGACACCATTGCTCTTTCTTATCTGAAGTCCCTCATGCACTGTATGTGTGACGTTGACTCTGCTATAGATAAGAACACCTCCGGTCCATGTACAGGACAGCTAACAGTGGTCCCAATGGTGTCTTAATTAATCTATTATTGCACTGCTGTAGTGCATGCATGTGATCATATATACTCTATACTGCAAAGTATAGAGCATGCATGTATGATGTAATCGAATGTACGCCGGTGTAGCCCACTTTTTCCAGCTAAGCCAGACAAGCTGTGAATGCATATGTTTGTGCAGTGCTACATGTTAGAGAGAGGTAGCCAGGGGACTACATGCATATGTTTGTGCAGTGCTACATGTTAGAGAGAGGTAGCCAGGGGACTACATGCATATGTTTGTGCAGTGCTACATGTTAGAGAGAGGTAGCCAGGGGACTACATGCATATGTTTGTGCAGTGCTACATGTTAGAGAGAGGTAGCCAGGGGACTACATGCATATGTTTGTGCAGTGCTACATGTTAGAGAGAGGTAGCCATGCAGGGGACTACATGCATATGTTTGTGCAGTGCTACATGTTAGAGAGAGGTAGCCATGCAGGGGACTACATGCATATGTTTGTGCAGTGCTACATGTTAGAGAGAGGTAGCCATGCAGGGGACTACATGCATATAAGAGACAAAATATATATACGTAGGAGGTGCATGATCAAATCAAACCAGAGGCACCACGTACAGGGGAACAAGTAATTCAATTAAGTTAAAAGTCATGGGGGCTGCTGCCCCACACACTTGAATCACTTGCATGCAAAGCATCTAAGGGTAATGGTACGGCTGAACATTCAATAAACTACAATGTTTTGAAAACAATATATTCCTATTTCATTCCTGTACAAATTCACTATTACTATTACATAAATTCTATGTTGTAAGACTTTCCTTAATTCAAATCCATTATATATATATATATATATATATATATATATATATATATATAATAATAATACTGAACAAGTGTTAAACGCCGTGGAAGCCAAATGGAAACAATATAGTCGCTGCCTGCTGGCAGCTCCTAAAAAAGCAAGGGGCAAGAGAACTAAGAGGCAGTTCGAAAATATACCTGGGAATATTCAAGGGAAAGGACCAATTGAAAAGGTCAAACTGGTCAGCCCTCAAGTACATCACAGATAGATACAGGCATGAATATGGTACAGGGACATCACATACATGTACATAAAGTATTGTGTCTATGAGATGTCTAATGCATACACACGTAGCCATAATACAAATGATCATGATATATTTATACACATGATATCATGCAATGCATGTAAAGTATACTTGTTGATGCACTCACTTGTCTCCTGCTTGACCTGAGGCAGTTTGGGTATGGAGGTATTCATCTGTGACAAAACAAATGATGTCATATACTATTTAAAGAATGCCGCCACAAGTATGTTATGCATGGAGAGGAGGTCACACTTGTGGCTAGCCTAGCACATTATTATTCTG
>CAUJGJ010000006.1:271776-281776 GCA_963170055.1 Halisarca cf. caerulea
TGTAGTTAGTACATATTTTGATCTCTCGAGAGTGAACCAGTAAAAGGTGAATTGTAGTCCTCTCGGTGATTCTTGGTCTTTGTTAACGTTGTGGAAGCGTAAAGACTATTGAAGAAGATACGTACGTAGCTACGTTCCTTGAGTAAGCTTTACAAAGTAAACCCAAGAAAAGGCAAAAACTAAGGATCTAAGCAAAGTACATTGTATACAATCGATCCTTGCATGCAAACAAATCCTATGAGCGAAAGCAGTACACAATCCCGTCAGCAGCCAGTTTTTATTGAAATTTGCGGTTAAATAATTTCACGGATCCTTTCGAACTGTGAAAACCACGGAATTCATTTGCCGTGAAAATTTCCTGACTTCCGGTATTTGCCTGTTGCCCTCCATTACAGCCATGGCTGCTACTCTCACATCCGTTCCAAATTCCAATTTATTCAGTGACTTTGTTCACAACTGAAGTGCAACCCTCTTAACACAAAACTCAAGGGACTGGTGAGAAGTGTCCATTTTATCAAAATTTCATGTTAGTAGAACAATTAGGAATACTAGGGGCATTGCAGGGGGCATTTTCTGCTTTCATGTTAACCAAAATTTCGCGTTAAGTTTGTGTTGAGTGGCTTCTGCACGGTCTATTATTGTCAGTCTGTGATTACTAGTGTTCATTATTCATTGTTTCTGGAGTGCACACTATGACCCCCTGGGAATCTGACAGGAATCAGATTCCCATGGAAATAGTAATCACTAGTAATTTCCTCATCTGTAGTACCTACGTAGGTGTCTAGGCCAAGAGGCGGCCAGAAGCTGCCTAGACCCTCTCTCATTAGGCCAGTCCGACCTTTGTATCCCATGTGATTACTGGATTGAGTGTGTGTTGGATTCCAGATCTGTTGTGTGTATCATTGGATTGTTTTGTAATTAACTGCTGGTTCACACACATACACACACACACACACACACACACACACACACACAAGCAAGCAAGCACAAACACAGATGTGTGTGTGTGTGTGTGTGTGTGTGTGTGTGTGTGTGTGTGTGTGTGTGTGTGCATACACATCTAGAAATATGTATTTCAGTGTAAACTATGTATACATAGTGTATGTGTTGGAACCATGCTGTATTGTGTGCTGCTCACTTGTACCTCTGTCTGGGATGATGTTTGAGTATTGCAGTAGTATATGATGTTATCTCCTTATACGTATGTGTACGGATAAATTGTGAACGAAGATGGGTACCTGCTGACTGTTCAGACATCATTTTCACTATTTTCTCTTAGACAGAATGTTCTCCACTGTGTGTGCAGATACGGTACTTGTCATTAAAAAAACAAAAAAGTTCCCAAAGGTTTTGTGATCGTAATCAAATTTTATCATATAATAATGGTAATGTCATTGTACGTATACTGATCAAGTGACGCTTAGGGTGAATCATATTTCTATTGTCACTTGGAAAATATGCATATCTCCATATTTTCACCTCATTCATTTGCTGTGTAAGGTTCCTAAGTAATATTTTACGTTTGAGCGAAGAAGAAATGTAGTCCGACTACTGCAAATGTTAAATTATATGCGTGCATATTTCATTGTAAAATTTGCCCAAAATGGCTCTCGTGTGAGTTCAGATGTGATCACGACGTAGAAATTGCAGAACTCCTCATGAATATGTCGCATACCAACACATTTTTCTTCTTATGAAGCACTTCATAATTTTGGTAGCTTCTGAACACAGAATGATTGTTATCTCTTTGTATTGTGATAGTAATTTCATTGCATTGTAGGCATGAATATTTTGTATTAATTTCATATTACAATTGTGAAGTGGGAACTTTTTAATGACCTGTACCATACACAAGGTCACTCACTGACAAAATCTAGAATTGTGTGTGTGTGTGTGTGTGTGTGTGTGTGTGTGTGTGTGTGTGTGTGTGTGTGTGTGCGTGTGTGTGTGTGCGTGTGTGTGTGTGTGTGTGTGTGTGTGTGTGCGTGTGTGTGTGCGTGTGTGTGTACGCATGTGTACAGCTCACACTCTTACATGTATTCCTTCACCAACCCGTATAGTGACTTGATCAAGGTTCAGGACGGTATTGGGGACAAGCTAAGCATCTTTTTCCAACTGGTTGCCACCTTCTTCACAGCCTTCATTCTTGGCTTTGCCATTGAGTGGAGGCTTACACTGCTTATGTTGGGATGTACTCCTTTTCTAGCAGTCAGCGCATTCTTTTTTACCAAGGTATGCGTTTGTTTGTGTGTGTACATACGTATGTTTGTGTACGTGTGTGTGTGTGTGTGTGTGTGTGTGTGTGTGTGTGTGTGTGTGTGTGTGTGTGTGTGCAACATCACTCTCTCTACAACAACACAAATGGGAGAACTATTTCACTGGTCTCTATACAAACTGTACTTGTTATAACAATAACTTCGTTATAGCAGCACAAAACAGTGGAACCAATGGTGTTGTTGTAAACAGTTTTGATCGTACAGCAGAAACTTGTTATAAAGAACACTCCTACAGTGACTTTCTGCATATAGTGAATGAACTCGTGTGACCCAGTGAATGGTCTACTACGAAAATGTAACTGGTTATAATCAATTTCTGATATGAGGATTTTCAGTGTCCCCTGTGATTTGTCAGAATGAGACTCCACTGTGCTTTCCCACAGCTCCTATCTATCTTCACCAGCAAGGAACAGAAGGAGTATGCGGTAGCTGGAGCTGTGGCAGAGGAGGTTTTGTCATCAGTGAAGACAGTCAAAGCCTTTGGAGGAGAAGAGAAGGAGCTGATGAGATATTGTGAACAGTTGAAAAGTGCCAAGTTGCTAGGAGCTAAGAAAGGAGCACTGTCAGGCACTGCCATTGGAGTCATCTATCTTGTCATATTTGGTGTGTACGCATTGGCTTTATGGTGAGTCATATTAGCACTCCTTGCATGTTTGCTTGTAAGTGTATGTACATGCATCGTACGTATATATGTGCGTACATACACTATGCATGTGTATGTACTGTGCAATGGAATTCGCTTAGCAAGTACACGTAGTTTAGTTTGTATGTACATACTCCTGGCTAGCATGTACTCCACTGTCTGTCCTTGTGTATACCACATGTACGTATGTACATGAACCAACCCTGATGGTACATGTATGTACGTCGGTGCGTACAGGTACGTACCTCTGATAATATGTACATGCATATGTGCATACATACTGACTTTGTGTTCACTTTGAGATATGTACTAAGCAAATTTCCCTCTATGTACGTATGTACGTGCGTGGAGAATACGATGCTGCTTGTAAATCCACCCATCTGTATTCCTCACTGTGTTCAATGGGACGACCATGTGCTCAAGAGTATGTATCATTGCTAAGTTTTGAAATTCCATGAGTTGACCACTCAGTCTTCTTTGACCCACAATGTGACAAGTCAGTCTTTGTCCCGTGACTTGACCACTCAGTCTTCTCTGTCCTGATAGGTTCAGTGCTTTGCTCATTGGTAGGGGGTACTCCATACCAGGAGATTCTATCACTGTGAGTCTGCATATACTGTATGTACATGTAGCAGCTGTGTGTGGGAGTGTTTTACACACACACACACACACACACACACACACACACACACACACACACACACACACACACACACACACATACACACACACACACACACACACACACACGTACACACACACACACACACACACACACGCACACACACACATGCACACACACCCGTACACACACACACGTACACACACACACACACACACACACACACACACACACACACACACACATACACACACATGCGCGTACACACACATGCGCGCGCACACACGCACACACGCACACACACAAACACACACACACACACACACGTACATGTGTACATACGTACATTTGTATGTGTAGTGAATATCATTTCTGTAATGACTTCATGATATCTTCTATCTACAGGTGTTCTTTGCTGTGTTGATTGGTGCATTTTCCATCGGTCAAGCTGCTCCTTCCATAGGGGAGGTGGGGACAGCAGCAGGAGCCATGGGTTTCATCTATGCTACTATTCACAGGGTATGCTACTTCCTGTTGTGTATGTCTTCACAGCTGCCGGAGCCACATGTGCCACTTCCTGTTGTGTATGTCTTCACAGCTGCAGGAGCCACATGTGCCACTTCCTGTTGTGTATGTCTTCACAGCTGCAGGAGCCACATGTGTTACTTCCTGTTGTGTATGTCTTCATGTAGGTTCCTCCCATTGATGTAGCGTCTAGTGCAGGGGAAACCCCTAGTGAGGCTAAAGGGAAAATAGAGCTAAAGAGTGTGTTTTTCAATTATCCTTCAAGACCGGATGTGATTGTCCTAGATGGCATTGACATTGAAGCAAATGTTGGAGAGACTCTTGCCCTTGTGGGTCCAAGTGGTTGTGGCAAGAGTACTGTTGTTCAACTCCTACAGCGCTTCTATGATATCGACAGTGGGACCATTCTAATGGACGGCAAGGACATCAATACGTTAAATGTGAAGTGGCTTCGCAGCCAGATCGGTTTTGTAAGTCAGGAGCCAGTACTGTTTGCCACCACAATTGCTGAGAACATCCGCTATGGGCGTGAGGGAGTCACTCAGGAGGAGATCGAGGCAGCAGCGAGAGCAGCCAATGCACACGACTTCATAATGTCCCTACCAAATAAGTATGAAACTCTGGCTGGGGAGAGGGGGGCACAGATCTCTGGAGGACAGAAGCAGCGAATTGCAATAGCCCGAGCTCTTGTGAGGGACCCGAAGATCCTCCTCTTGGATGAGGCCACATCAGCTCTGGACGCAGAGAGTGAGGCTATAGTGCAGGATGCCCTTGATAAGGTGAGGGGGACTGTGGTGTCGTGTGACTGACATGCGATTGACATGGTTAATTTGTGACTTGTACTACATGAATGGAGGATTCTGTCCTTGTGAGTAATGTTGGTGTTTTAAAGTATTGAGTAAGCATTGCTTTGCCTGCTAATTTGTCACTTGAGGATTTTCCTATACTGATGTGTACTGTGCTTGTATTCAGGCTCGCCGGGGACGAACAACCATTGTGATTGCCCACCGACTCTCCACCATCAGGAGTGCTGACAAGATTGCTGTGTTCCACCAGGGGCAGGTGGTGGAGCTGGGAACACACCAGAGCCTCATGGAGGAAGAGGGGGTCTACTACAGCTTGGTGACAGCGCAGACTGGAGGGGACTTACAGGAAGAACTAGAGGCCTTTGTTGTTTCTCCCACCAGGGTCAGGCAGATTGGTGAAGAAGATGGTTTTCCTCCTTTTGAACGTCAGACATCACATCAAAGCGGTATTGTGCGTGTTGGCTCACGCAAGGTGGGGCTGGACAGACAGGGGTCTAAACTGGACCGACAGGGGTCTAAACTGGACCGACAGGATTCAGTGAAGAAGGCTGACACAGAGGAAGATACACAACCAGAGAAGAAGGATCTTAGCGAGAAGGAGGTGTGTTTAGACCCTTTTTCTCTCTCACACACACTCACTCACTGTGTGTGTGTGTGTGCGTGCGTGTGTGTGTGTGTGTGTGTGTGTGTGTGTGTGTGTGTGTGTGTGTGTGTGTGGTTGCCTGAGCGTAGGATTTCTGTAACTACTGAACCCTCTATATTTGTCTTTTTTCATATTGGGCAATCGTGAGTGTCGTTACACATTCGTGCATAATATTATGCACTTTGTATACTTTGTGGACTTCTGTGACTGTACATACGTATGTACGTATATTTAGCTTGCAGAGTATGACAAGCAACTGGAACAAGTGGGATTGCTTCCTCTTCTCAAACTGAACGCTAGAGAGTGGCCTTTCATTGCCTTGGGTATCCTTGGAAGCTTCATTGAAGGTGTGGCGTTCCCCCTGTTTGCCATATTCTTTGGAGAAGTACTTTCAGTGAGTTTATGTGTATTCACTTGGGGAGCATGTACGTACCTCTTCAGCTGTGTACAGTACAGTAGGCTCTCTCTTTTGGCCTGTCTTGTCCAACCCTTAAATGTAGAATCTGTGTATGTCAAGTGCTGGTTGTACGTACTGTATGGGCCGAAACTTTCGTGCTTTTTGCGGATCAGTGGGCATCCGCGAAAAGTATATTCCGCGAAAATGAGCATTGTCTTCTTGTGGAGTCAAAATGGCCGGCGGCACACGGATTGTACAATACCGTCAGAGCACCTTTGCTCCATTGACTATTTTCCTTCATCGTGAGCACACAGCAGCAACTTTCTAAGATTCATTTGTGTTGTCTTGCCATTCCGGACAATTTTTGTTCATTTTACTCCCGCTATATCAACCCTACGCTACTTCAACAAGAACTCTACACGAGATTCATCGGCTGCTGACGGTCAATCGTTGGATCTGATATCCCTTCACTGGAGGACGTTTTACCTGGTTCTACTGCACAGGCAGTATGCGATGAACTCTCAAAAGACAGAAGTAATAAATTAACAGCAGCTATGTTGCTAATGTCGGTGGACTTCTTCATCAGTTGTCTCAGCGGCCATTTTTATTGAATATATTATGCATAGGATGCTATGCTGTCCACAAAATGTTCCTCAAAGCTGGCAACAGCGAAAGTTTAAACTGCGAAAATCCTCAAACTATTGCAAACACGAAAGTTTAGTACTGTGAAAGTTTCGGTCCATACGGTATTGTATTGGTATTGCATACATGTTTTATGGACTGTCATGAGACTGAGGTCATGATTATTCTCGACTGCATAAGTAGGTGGTGGATTGAAATTAGGTAGTGCATTGTATACGTATCATTGCTGTGGTCATTGCAATGTACGTATGTACACACTTGGAGCGATGTATGTATGTACTTGGAGTGGTATATGTATGTACTTGGAGTGGTATATGTATGTACTTGGAGCGATGTATGTATGTACTTGGAGTGGTATATGTATGTATGTACTTGGAGTTGTATATGTACGTATGTAGAGCAATATACGGTACGCTTCATTAAAAAGTTCTTGTATCGTAACGTAATCTTATCTTATTACGATTGTATCTGCATCGTATTACGATCGTATTTGCATCGTTTTATGATCGTATTTGTTTCGTATTACGATTGTAGTTAGGTACTATTACGATCGTAAACTGGATTTTGTACAACCGTAAGTTTCATCGGAATGATCGTATTTCGGTGAAAAGGATCGATTTTGTAAGGTTATGTGAAGAAAACAAATGCTTTATGTTTGTGGATGCTTACCTAAGACACTCTGAGAACTGTCCTGGCAGTCATTATCGATATTCGCTATAGATAAACGGTGCAGCGCTGCGTTCTTTCTCGCGTGCGAAGTATAACATATACGAAAGTCTTCACAGTTGGAGAAGAATGCAGCGAATCTCCACGATAACTGTCAGTACAGTTTTCAGAGTGTTCTAGATGAACAGAAACATCGACACTAGTGTTTTAGTGCTATATTTGATCGATTTCGTTCATTGTTTCCATACGCACAGGACCTGCTCTGACCGTGCGCACTAGCTGCCGTCGAAAAAAGATGGCGGCTCCGAGGGCCACATACGTACACAATTTTCCCTCGTACGAGCAATTAATGGTACTAACTAACGCGATTTGTGAATAATTTTCTTTAAAGAGCGATAATCCTTGGTTTTCTCTTAATACGATCGTACTTTTTATACGATCGTATTCGTATTACGCTCGTAATTTGATCGTATTACGCTCGTAATTCAATCGTATTACGCTCGTAACTTGATCGTATTACGATCGTCATTCGATCGTATTACGATTACGATACAAGAACTTTTTAATGATGCATACCGTACGTATGTATGTACTTGGAGTGGTATATGTGTGTACGTACGTATGTACTTGGAGCGATATACTGTACATGCATACGCACATTGAGCAATATACAGTATGTACTTATGTACTTAGAATGAGGAAGCTTTTAGCCTATGTGGTTACCATGCTGTGTGCAGAGTACTGGTTGTAGAGATCAAGAATTATTAGAAAGATCCAAGTACCATTCTTCACTTATGTGCGTGTGTTGCTTTGGTGCAGGTCTTCACATCCACTGACCCAGAGTCCGAAGTAGCTCTTTGGTCTGGTCTCCTGTTCTTACTGGGAGTTGTCTCTGGTATTGGAATCTTTATGAAGGTGTGTGTGTGTGTGTGTGTGTGTGTGTGTGTGTGTGTGTGTGTGTGTGTGTGTGCATATGTGCGTGTTTGTGTGTGCGTGTGTGTGTGTGTGTGTGTATGTGTGTGTGTGTGTGTGTGTGTGTGTGTGTGTGTGTGTGTGTGTGTGTGTGTGTGTGTGTGTGCATATGTGCGTGTTTGTGTGTGTGTGTATGTGTGTATGTGTGTGTGTGTGTGTGTGTGTGTGTGTGTGTATGTGTGTGTGTGTGTGTGTGTGTGTGTGTGTGTGTGTGGGATGGGTGGGAAGGTGTACGTAGGTACATATGTACGTATGTATAATCATGTGTAAATTTGAGCATTTGATTGAAAGAATACTATTGAACCAAATAAGAATGTTGTATCCAGTCACTTAAGGATTTGTCATTGTCCTTCCCTTCTCTTAGACCTTCTGTTTCACTGTGGCTGGAGAGTTCCTTACTGCAAGGATTCGAGAGCTGGTATTCAAGGCTATGCTGCGACAAGACATGGAGTTCTTCGACAACAAGTACAACACAACAGGTGCTCTGTCTACACGTCTCGCCAACGATGCAGCACAAGTCCAAGGTGCCACAGGGGCACGTCTGGGCGTACTCTTCCAAGTAGCCTTCTCTCTTCTTCTGTCTATTGCAATTGCTTTTGCCTATTCTTGGTCCCTCACTCTCCTTTTGTTTGGGTTCATTCCTATCCTTATGATTACTGGAGCTCTGCAGCTGAAGGCCATCACAGGATTTACAGAGAAGAACAAGAAGGACCTGGAAGAGGCTGGTAAAATTTCGGTCGAGTCAATTGGGAATATCCGGACTGTTGCAAGCTTGGGGAAGGAGACTACCTTCTACGAGTTGTACTGTATTCAAGTGAATCAAATTCACAAGCGCTCGATGATTGGTCCTGTCCTAGCAGGAATCATGTATGGCATCTCCCAAGGCACACTCTTCCTGGGGTACATCCTTGTGTTTGGCTACGGAAGCTGGCAGGTCACCAGACCAACCAATCATGTTGCGTTTGCCCCCTTCGACAGAGTCTTTGTGTGAGTTAACTAGTCCAGTACACCTCAGCTGTTTACTTTTCATTTTGTTATTTGTATCGTGTGACACACGAGGTTCTAAAGTGCACAAGATGGCAAAACTGTACAGTTGAGCTTGCTTAATATGTGTTTCAAGGAGTCACAATTTTGTGCATTAAGGGTGATATGTACATGTGTACGTATGTGTTTTTTGATGAAGTTGACACCGAAAGTTGGTCTTGCATTTTGTTTGTTTTTTGTCTGATCCATGTGATTGTTTGACACCACAAATATTGCACAATCGTGATGAGCTCCTCTGAGTCCAACACTCTGGGTTGTAAATCCACATAAGAATATACTGTATACCGGGAAAGTTTTGTGGAGTAAAACTTTCGTGAATCCCTAGATTTCATGCTTTTCGCGAAAAAAAACTTTCGCGAATCGCTGCATTGATGTATAGAACAGAGCTAGCATTCGCGAATTAAAGTTTTGCGAATGCTGTCAACTTCGCGATATTCTCGAAACTTACCGTATATCCGGAAATATTGGTGATCGTTAAATTTGGCGATTTATGCAAGATCAGGCTGTAATCTAATATTTGCAGAAATTAAATTTGGTGGTTGCACAGCAAGGACAAAGCATACGTAGTAAGTACAGTAGGAGTCAAAAAAAAGTTACCGTACCGTCGCCGTTCAACGTCTGTAGTACGCCAACGGCGTGCCGTTTACGGGACGTTTACTTGCCGTACGCGCTGGTCGTGGTCCAAAAGTGTTATGTAAACACTGCTTTGACCAAATCTTAACCCGTGATATGGAAAAATGGCCGACGCGGTTTCGTAGCTATCA